>CM055124.1:67185857-67470857 GCA_029206835.1 Rana muscosa | reverse complement strand
AATACAGTTGAGGTAAAGAGATATTTACTAATGTTCAGAGTCTGAGGATTATCACCGGAGTTGATTGTTTGTTTATTTTCTAGCACAAGTTTATAAATAAAAGCTGAGAGCCGGTTCACACAGGGGCGGTACGACTTTGAGGGCGACTCGGTAAGGCGATCTCAAGACGACTTGAGAGGCGATTTGCAAAATTACTTGGAATGGAAGTCGCCCCCAAAGTAGTACAGGAAGCTTTTTCTAAGTCGGAGCGACTTGAGTCGCTCCTATTAGAACGGTTCCATTCAACAGAGCGGGACGCAACTCGTCAGGCGACTAAATCTCCTGACGAGTCGCCCCTATGTGAACCGGGTCAAAAGCCGTATTAGTTGTCACAGGTGAGGTCTGACCATTGGTTTTGTTGTACTTGAATTGTATTGTCCAGGAGCAGTGCAGCTCTGCCGGCATCTTAGAACGCTCAGCATGGATAGGCACAGCGTCCAGCCACACCACAGGCAGCTTGTGGAGTCTATGGCCGGCTGTGTCCCGGACAGGTACCAGTGTTCGGGTCGCCGTGCATTCAGTCCAAGGTGGACCTTCTTCTCCGAACGCACAGAGCCCCAAACGTGGGTACAGTTTTGTAAAGAGTCCAGCCGCAGTCTACCATAGACTTTGCCAGGTTGCCTGTAGCACAGCTGGCACTGCACCTATCTCTGCTGAGCGCACTAATACGCCAGCAGGGACTCACTCGCTCCTGGACAGCCCCATGTGCAAAGGGACGCTACACCTATTTCTGACGGGTGCTCAACCTGTAGATGGCCAGTGTGCAAAGAGCCTTAAAGTGATATTAAATGTTTTTTATTAGAATTTTTTTTTCTCCCTGCTTTGTGAAGTGGTTTTGCACAGAGCAGCCCTGATCTTCCTCTTCTTGGGTCCCCTCCCCCCCGCCGGCGCTCCTGGCCTTTCCCTCCTGCTGAGTGCCCCCACAGTAAGTCACTTGCAATGGGGGGGGCACCCGGGCTGACTCGCTCCCGAGCCACAGCTCTGCGTGTCCATTCTCACACAAAGCTGCAGCTCCGCCCCCCGCTCCCCTTTCTCTCCTCATTGGCTCACTGGCTGTACTTGTCTCAGCCAATGAGGAGGGGAGAGTCCCCGGAAAGCTGAGGTTCTCATGCACATTGCTGGATGGAGTTGGGGCTCAGGGAAGTATTTTTTGGGGGGGGGGGGCTGCTGCACACTGAAGGTGTTTTTTACTTTCGTGCATGAACGTAAAAAACCTTGAGACTTTAGAACCACTTTAAATTGAAAGTTAGTTGGACTTTAATCTGGGTTTACACTTGGGCTAAATGTAGACTTGTGGTGAATAATGTGCGGTTTTGCCACATTTTTTATTTATTTTTTTGGTGCCCTCTTTTTGCTGCAATGGCAGCGGTCAGCGATGTTTGCATGCAGTGGCTATGATGATTCGTACCCACGACAAAAACTATTCAACTTGCCGCGATCGCCTGCTCAATGCAACCCATTAAAGCAAATGATAATGCCGCAAATGCCCCACAACTGCATGCAGTGGTGCGTTTGTTGGCAAAAAAATTGGGGTTAAATCGGGTAGTAAGGGGGCATCACATTGCCTCCTCGCTGCCTGTCAATTGCCTCCTGAAAAGCATTGTGAATGTTGAGCACTCTTTAGAAGAGGTGGCGGATTTAGACCAGTGGTAGACAACCTCGGCCCCTCCAGCTGTGGTGAAACTACAAGTCCCATGAGACATTGCAGGACCCTGACAATCACAGGCATGACTCCTAGAGGCAGAGGCATGATGGAATTTGTAGTTTCACCACAGCCGGAGGGCCAAGGTTGCCTACCCCCTGATTTAGACGCATGTCTAACTCTAGCCTTAAGCTGTAGTAATGCACGTAAATGTGGGTAGTGTGTGCTCCAGTGCAACTCATCCTTAACCCCTTTGTGCCCTAATAACTCATATGTGCGACAGGTTTATGTTGAAAATTGTATTTGGACACAGGAAGGTTTGAACATAAGAGACAACGTCCACTGTACCGAACCCGGGGGGGTCAGCAGATATTGTCTAAATGCATTGGTCATGTTTATTTTTTCCTGGAATCTCGGTGTGCTTTGTGTATTTCTTCCACTTCTTCTGTGTAGTCATCCAGTGTGCGACTTTTCCTTCCTGTAATAAAGACCGCTCACTGCTGTTCTCTCTCCTTGTGCAGGGTGACTGGTCTTGTCTCCGCCCCCTCCTGTAGCTTTCTGCAGGCAGCTGGTAGTGGGTGGACCCTGCTGGACCCCTCCCACAGCTCAGCTCTCTGCACAGACTCTGATGATGTCACTGCTATAAGGTAATATCTGGGTTTGTTAAGACAGCGGTGTACACAGAATGTATTTGTATCTCCTCTGCTATTTGAGGGGTATATGTAGAAGAGAGTTTTTGTGCCTAGAGTTCAGCTGTAAGGTTATATTCACACTCGTATCCAGTCTGTTAAAGCCCTATGCAGTGGAGCTGCATTTTTGTGTAGGGGAGAGGAGAGTGGAGATATACTTACCCGATCCTCCAATCCTCCCAGCACAAGACTGGTTTGGCACCCCCACGCTCCAGTGGTCTCAAAAAGTGAACGTCATCACGCCCATAGCAGGCTCCTTGGACCAGGTCAGTCCACCACTTGGCCGTTTTCCGGTGGAACCAAGAATTCGGATGAGCATAGGCTTTCTGCTCACCCCTAGACAAAACAAGCAGTTGTTCTGTGCACAGCCCCACTGCATGGGAA
This sequence comes from Rana muscosa, assembly GCA_029206835.1. Lineage (NCBI taxonomy): Eukaryota > Metazoa > Chordata > Amphibia > Anura > Ranidae > Rana > Rana muscosa. Next base: position 67,468,103 of record CM055124.1, on the reverse strand, counting down.
ACATTTTTTTATTTTTATTGCTCCTTTATTGAGCCTTTAGTCCTTCATGGAGTGTTTTCTACCTTCCTGGCTATAGCCTGGTACACACAATGAGATTATCCGACGAATGAGTGTTACATACATAGTTACATAGTAGGTGAGGTTGAAAAAACCCACAAGTCCATCAAGTCCTACGCTATGTGTGTGATTATATGTCAGTATTGCCTTGTATATCCCTGTATGTTGTGGTCGTTCAGGTGCTTATATAATAGTTTATTGAAACCATCGATGCCCCTCGCTGAGACCACCGCCTGTGGAAAGGAATTCCACATCTTTGCCGCTCTTACAGTAAAGAACCCTCTACGTAGTTTAAAGCGGATACTTCATCTAATACAGGTATTTGCTCCCACTTCCACTTCTGGGCATAGATCACCTCGGTGATTGAGGTGACCTACGCCACGTCCGGCACCTACTCCAACCCCCCCGCTGTCTTCTGGGAGACACACAGGTCCCAGAAGACAGCGTGACTTGCTCATGCGCAGTAGGGAACCAGGAAGTGAAGCCGCAAGGCTTCACTTCCTGCTTCCCTTATTGAAGATGGCGGCGGCAGCAGTAGCCGAGAGCCGACGGACAGATCAGCTTCGGCTGCCAACATCGCGGGCGCCCTGAACAGGTAAGTTTAGTTTCCATGTATTAAAAGTCAGCAGCTGCTGTATTTGTAGCTGCTGGCTCTTAATATTTTTTGTTGGCGGACCTCCGCTTTAAGGTTAAACCTCCTTTTTTCTTCTAATTTTAATGAGTGGCCACGTGTCTTGTTAACCTCCCTAGCGGTAATCCCGAGCGTGACTCGGGGTTGTTTTTTTATGCTAGGATCGGTAACCCCGAGTCACGCTCGGGGTAGACATTGCAGAGCTCGCAGCGGAGTTTCCCTACCTTCTCCTGGCGATCCAGCGATGATGTCCTCTGCTGTGATCGCCAGCGAGATCTCCGGCGAGTGTCGGCACTTTCGACCCCATCTGACTTCCTAGTTCCGTTCCCTGCGAGCCGCAGCGGCGCATGGGAGCGGAACTGGGCGGCAAATTCAAAAAGGTAAACACATAGTATACATACAGTATACTGTAATCTTACTGATTACAGTACTGTATGTAATAATTACACACCCCCTTTGTCCCTAGTGGTCTGTCCAGTGCCCTGCATGCAGTTTTATATAATAAAAATCGTTCTTTCTGCCTGTAAACTGGGGATTGTCCATAGCAACCAAAAAGTGTCCCTTTATGTCAAAAGTGGTTTTAGACCAGCTAGAAAGCAGCGATAATAAATTAGAATCACTCGCAGAATTGAGCGATAGCGATTTGTGGGGAAATTCGTCATCAAACACTAAATCTAATGACAGCGACAATTCTGCAACTGAGCAAATTTCAGTGTTTTTGATTTGATTACATTATTGAATAATTTTTATTATAATTAGATTACTATTTTTTATAATTATTTATAGTTATTTATTATATTATAATTTATAATTTTGTGTTTTATATTTATCATACCCGGGATGTTTACTAGACTCTGGTTTGGTCAGGTTTAAGTAAGTAATTACTAAGAATCGCAGGCCTATAATACATAACACCAAATTTTCATGCAAAATAATTGTACCGCTTTTGGTACATAATTCCAGAAAGAATCATACCGCCAGGGAGGTTAAACTCTCTTCTGCGAAAAAGTTTTATCCCTATTGTGGGGTCACCAGTATGGTTCCTTTTTTTGGCATGCTGATCACATATCAAAAATGAAGAGTTTACTAAAGTCACAAAAATTCTCGTACGACAGAATAAAAATTCGGAAGTGATATAATGTGTTGTATTTTTCGTATGATTTTCTGATCGCGTGTATGGGCCTATAAGGCCTCACACACACAGGCGTTGAGGTCCATGCACTGGGAATTGGCGATGGCTCGTGCCAGGGTGGATTCGATTTAACCACTTAATGACCGGGCCTATTTTTTTTTTTAAACTTTGTTGTTTACAAGTTAAAATCAGGGTTTTTTTTTTTTTGCTCAAATTAAAAAAAATTCAGACACCCTAGAGCAGTTGGCATCAACCCTGTCCTCAGGACCCACTAAGGCCCCTTTCAGACATGCGGATCCTGTTGCTCCCCGCTGAGCTGGTGGATGACAGGGTGGTCCCCGCACACTGTGCAGGGACCGCCCTGTCAGATCTCCGCTCTCCTCTATGGGGGGATCGGATGAACACGGACCGTCTGTCCGTGTTCATCCGATTTGCTCTGCAGACGGATGGAAAAATAGGATTTTCCTCCGTCTGCAGAAACGGACCATAGCGGAGCCTGATGACATCGGGTGTCAGTAAATGTTCATCCGCTGACGACTGCTATCCCATAGGGATACATGTATGTCCGTATTTCATCCGAAAACGGATGGATGAAATGCAGACATACGGTCCGCACGTGTGAAAGGGGCCCAACAGGCCAGATTTTATGTATTACCTTGGGGAGATGCAGACTAGAATACTGCAATCACTGAGCAGCAAATGATGATATCACCTGTGATGTATTTCAGTTCTCTTGCAAACCTGGCCTGTTAGTGGGCCCTGAGGACAGGAGTTGATGACCACTGATCTAGAGAATAAAATGGTGGTCGTTGCAATACTTTTATGTCACACCGTATTTGCGCAGCGGTATTACAAACGCAATTTTTTTTGGGAAAAAAAAAACACTTTTTTTTAATTTATTTTTTTATTGTGGAAGATAATGTTACGCCGAGTAAATTGATACCCAACATGTCACACTTCAAAAATTGTTCCTTTAAAAATATGTATTTCACATCTGTGCATTTCATGGAAAGAGCCAGGGACTTTTTTTTCTGTTTTTTTGTTCTATAGACTTTAATGGATGAAAAGCGCCTATTGAAAAATGCAAACTGCAACCTGCATAGGTATGAATCAGACCTTACAAATGCGGGGGCGCGACTTGCGTATGCGTTCGCCTCTGCACATGGGGATGGGGCGCTTTAATGTGTTTTTGTTTTTTACACTGTCCCGTTAAAAAAAAAAAAAGTTATGGATCTCTTTTATTCCTATTACAAGGAATGTGAACATCCCTTGTAATAGAAAAAAAAAAAAAAAACATGACAGGTCCTCTTTAATGTGAGAGCTGGGGTCAAAAAAACCTCCGATCTCATATTTAGACTTAAAAAATCTAATTTAAATCCCAAAAAATAATTTTATTTTATACATAAAAAAAACAAACAAAAAAAAACGTTGATTTTTATCCACCCTGGTTTGTGCTTCTCTAACCAACAGGTGCTGAATGCCGGTGTTCTTTCGAAGTGCCCCCCCCCCCCCCCCTTTGAATAGTGCCCGGGATGAACTGCGCCCTACACTATAGCACAACAGCTGATTTGCCGATCAGCTGGGCTGACGTAACCATGGCGCGTGCGCACATCGTAGGAGGTATCTCTTGGTGGGAGATACCATTTCAAAAAGGCACAATTTAAACCTATACAAACAGCGGGGGTGGGGGGGCAGACCGTAATTCAGATTGTCGATCGCTGCTGCAGGGGGGCAGCATGTGGCTGTGTTGAAGGGCTGTTTGTATAGGTTTCAATTGTGCCCGTGAAATGGTATCTCCCATCAAGAGAAGAGATACCTTAAACGATGTGCGCCATGTCAAGTCACTCCAGCTGATCGGCTAACTCAGCTGGAGTGCGGCTCCATCCTGTGCATGCGCAGGCACTTCTCGACAGAACACCGGCAGTCCCATTCATGTCTATGAGGATGCTACAGGTGTGTTTGTGGGTGGCCTCATACATTGTGTGCCTTCAGTGCCGCTCACCTCTTCTGTGGATTGCATGGAGTCCGGGGCGCACTCCTAGCATGACCTGCACCCTCAGTAGAACACACTGAATGGGGGACATAGATGCTGTGGCGGAGACCCTAAAGTCTAGTTTAGGTTCACCTGTCACATCAGGACGGCTGTGTCCGTGCAGCTGCTGCATCCTCATAGACATGAATGGGACTGCCTGCATGCAGCCCCCCCACTGGCTAGTGACACGTAAACCAACGCTGGCGGTGTACGGGTCCTCCCCCCACCCATAAGCTGAAGGCCTGAGTGTGGGCAGCAGTTTCCACATTTTGCCCAGGTTCACACTGGGCTGCGGGAGTGAAGCCTGCGAGTTCAGCTGAACTCGCATCATTTCACTCTCGCTGGCAGTCCCGATTTCAGCCGCGATTACAAAGACATCTGACACAGATGTCAATGTAAATCGCGGCCGAAATCGCGAAAAAGTAGTACAGAAACTACTTTTTGAAATCGGTGCAGCGCCGCAGATGCGGCGTCGCACCGATTAGGACGGTGCCATTGCTGGCAATTTGCGTCAAATATCGCTGATTTGACATGTCAAATCGCACCAGTGTGAACCAGGGCTTTGTGTGTTTTTCTCTTGCTGGCTTGTTGTGGAAGGCGCTGTGGGTTGGGTGGCGGTCACATGATGTTTGCTCTGCATGCAGCAATCGTTTGTTTACATATCTTCAGACTTGTTTTACCGCTCCACACAGGAGGAGATGTGACACTTCACTTTCCTTTTCATCCAGAGGACATCCCTTCCCATTTCTGGGTCTATTTTCTCTCACATGTCACTCTGACAGCTGTTATTGTTTTTCTTTTTTTTTTTTCCTGTTGGCCTGATTCTGGATTTTAGTGTTTTAGCTGATAGTCTTTTATCATGTGAGTGCGCGGCTCCCCGCCGCTCTGCCTGCTTTTGCTTTGTAATTCTCAGATAAATGGGTCATTCAGCCGCATTGGATGCTCTGCTCCAGGATGAGTTGCAGTTTGGAAGCACTTTCCAGGGGAGACTTCATATTTTCATAGAACAGATTTTTATTTATTTATTTATTTTTGGTAGGGAGGGGGGTGTAACATTTAGACTGCACTTAACTCTGGTTTATACCATAAATTCAATTCTAGTATATCATTATTATTATTATTTTACAGGATTTATATAGTGCCAACAGGTTACGCAGCGCTTTACAATATAAAAGGGAGACAATACAGTTAGGCCTCATGCCCACTGACGTTTTTTACAGCTTAAAAACGCCTGTCCATGTTGTAAATTTTTTTTATTTATTTTTTTGAAAAAAAAACAAAAAACGTCGGAGCTAAAAAACGCGACCGCGCGTTTTTGAGCGTTTTTTGACGCTCGCGTTATTTTCTGCCTAACTCCGACGCTGAGGAACGCACTGGTCCTGGGTTTTTTTTACAGCTTAAAAACGTCTATGCTATTTGCAGCTCAAAAACGTCTAGGTGGGCATGAAGCTATAGACTAACATGGACAGGCGTTTTTAAGCTGTAAAAAACACTCAAAAACGCGGCTGTAAAAACGTCCGTGGGCATGAGGCCTTATAATACAATAAAATACAAGAGGCTTAACCCTTTCAACACCGGGCTTTTTATACCACTTCCATACTGGGCCTATTCTGACATTTCTCTCCTACATGTACAAATCATCATTCTTTTGCTAGAAAATTACTCAGAACCCCCAAACATTATATATGTTTCTTTTAGCAGACACCCTAGGGAATAAAATGACAGTCGTTGCAACTTTTTATCTTGCACAGTATTTGTGCAATCATTTTTCAAACGCCCTTTTTTTGGGGGAAAAAAATGGTTTCATGAATTAAAAAATAACAAAACCGTAAAGTTAGCCCAATTTTTTTTGGTAAAATATGAAAGATTATGTTACGCCGAGTAAATAGATACCTAACATGTCACGCTTTAAAATTGCGCACACTCATGGAATGGCGCCAAACTTCGGTACTTAAAGCGGAGCTCCGCCGAAAAAAAATAAATATTAAAAGCCAGCAGCTACAAATACTGCAGCTGCTGACTTTTAATATTAGGACACTTACCTGTCCTGGAATCCAGCGACGTCCGCAGTGGAGGACGAGCAATCGCTCGTCACTCTGCTGCCCCCACCGCCATCCTCGGGGAGGGAACCAGGAAGTGAAGCCTTGCGGCTTCACTGCCCGGTTCCCTACGGCGCATGCGCGAGTCACGCTGCGCTGTTCTGACTGGTCCTCCTGTGTTCTGGGAGCCGAGTGTCTCGCAGAACACTATGGGTATTCTGCGGGAAGTGACTTGCTTCCCGCAGATTTCCCGCAGAGAGGACTCCCAGAAGTGGGTGCAAATACCTGTCTTAGACAGGTATCTGCACCCCCCTCCCCCCTGAAAGGTGTCAATTGTGACACTGGAGGGGGGGAGGGTTCCGATGAGCGGAAGTTCCACTTTAGGCGACGCTTTGAATTTTTTTTATAGGTTACCGGTTTAGAGTTACAGAGGAGGTCTAGTGCAAGAATTGTTGCACGCACTCTAGCGCACGCGGCGATACCTCACATATGTGGTTTGACTGGCATTTACAAATGTGGGCGGGACTTACGTTTGCGTTCGCTTCTGAGCGCGAGCTATTGGGGACAGGGGCGTTTTAAAAAAAAAAAATGTTGTTATTATTATTTATTTATTTATTTTTTTATCACTTTTATTCCTATTACAAGGAATGTAAACATCCCTTGTAATAGGAATGTGTGTGACAGGTCCTCTTTATTGAGAGATGAGGGGTCTATAAGACCCCACATCTCTCCTCCAGGCTGGAAAGCATGAGATTGGTAAAAAATAAATCACTGATCTCATGCTTTCAGCCGCAATCGCGGCTTTGTTTACTTTTGGGAACCTGGGCCTCCGACATTCATAGAGATGACTGGTGACCATCTGGTCACCAGTCATCTTTATGCTTGTCATGTGACCAGGCGCCGGACGATTCTTTCTCCGGGCCCCCAATGGCACGGGAGAGCCCGGAGAAGCACTGGATGACGGCGGGAGAGGGGGGGGGTTGTCCCCTCCCACTGCCTATAACAACGATCAAGCGGTGGAACCCCCGCTATGATCATTCTTATCATGCACAGAATCGCCGGCAGAATAGAATATCTGAATGATGCCTGTAGCTGCACCCATCATTCAGATATCCCCCCACAAAGCCCAGGACGTCATATGACGCCCACCCGGAGGGAGAGAGGGTTCCTGCCGGGATCATTTTACAATGGCCCGGTATGGAAGTGGTTAAAGGGACACTAAAGGTTCCCGTTAAAAAAAATAAAAATAACAAACATGTCATACTTACCTCCACTGTGTAGCTCGTTTTGCACACAGTGGCCCCGATCCTCGTCTTCTGGGGTCTCTCGGCGGCTGTCTCGGCTCCTCCCTGCATCAGCTAACCCCCTTCATAGGAAGCTCTTTCCCAAGCGAGTTAGCCCGCGGGCGGTTCCAGTGATACAGCCGCCGACTGTATCACACAGCCACGCCCCCCATCACGCCGCGCCATTGCATGTGATTGACAGCAGTGCGAGCCGATAGCTGCGTTGCTATCAATCTAGCCAATCAACAGCCAGACGAAGAGGATGCCGGGGGACGCGCACAGCAGATTCGAGTCTTGGATAAGTAAAACAGGGGGGCTGGGTGGGGCCGTCATTGCCAGGTTTTATTTCACCTTAATGCATTAAGGTGAAAAAAAAAAACGAACCTTTACAACCCCTTTAAGAGGGCTCTGCTCTACAATCTAATGGGGTGCGGCAGGTGGTACAAAAGGTTGTTACTGTGGAGAATGAGCTGACGGAAGTGGTAAAGATTAGTTGGAGGCGTGATCGGCTTGCCTGAAGAGATGAGTTTTCAGGGATTGCCGGAGGGTAGCAAGAGTAGGTGATAGCCGGACAGGTTGAGGTAGGGAGTTCCAGAGGATGGGAGAGGCTCTGGAGAAATATAAAAGCGGTATTAGCCCTCCCCCTTCACACCAGTGTGACTTGTCATGTTATTTGGAACTGTCAAATCGCTTAACAAGTCGCAACCTCATTGCCGGCAATGGAACTGTACATATCGCCAGCAACAGCGATTAGGAAAACAGGTTCCTGCACTATTTTTTTACCGTTTTCATTGCAACTTGAATAGACTTCTGTTCAACAAAGCCGCAATGAAATCAGCAGAGCAAATCGCACTGATGTGAGGCTTTGAAATCATGCGGAAGTAGCGCAATTTCAAAGCTGCACCGGTGTGAACGGTGGCCTAAACTCAAAGCCAAAAATGTAATCTACTGCAGCTTACCAATCAGATGTGGTAGCTGCATTCGTTTTCTTTTCTTAATTGTTTTTTTCTTCCCCTCTGGTGATCTGGCCATTTACCACATCTCCTGTATTGGTCTCCTCACTCTGGATGAAGGAGCACAGGGGACACCTTTGGGCAGCAGCATTGTCAGTCTGGGGGATGTTGGGGAGTGTTGGATGTATTAGCAGATTTATATACACTAACAAACTGAAGGCAAACTCCAGCTCACACTTTATAATCATTTTTTTTTTTCTTCTCTTTAGGATAAAGGTTTTAAAGTGATAGTAAAGCGTCAGATTTTTTTTTTTTGTACTTTTAAAATAACAAATGTGTCATACTTGCCTGCTCTGTATAGTAGCAATACACAGAGCAGCTCAGATCCTCCTCTTCTCGGGTCCCCCGTCGGTTTGGAGTGCCATTAAAGTGTTACTTAACCCACAACAATAACATCGGCCTGTATATGCAGTGAAGCATGATTCTAAAGCCCCGTACACACGGTCGGACTTTTTTGCCAACAAACTTCATTTTGAGCAAGTTTGACAAAAAATCCGACCGTGTGTACGCTCCATCGGACAAACTTTTTTGGTTTTCATCGGACAAATGTTGGGTCTGCAAACAGACAAACTTTTCGCCAACAAAAGTCCGATGGAGCAAAGTCCGACTGTGTGTACAGAAATCCATTGGACTTTTGTCCGGTGGACAAAACGAATAATGTTAAAATCAACCAGCAATAGCAGAAGTTGACCAAAGGGTGGCGGTAAAGAGCAGAAAAACCACGTGATGTTGGAAAAGTTTTGGGAAAGTTTGCAGATAAGTCCTGTCGTGTGTATGCTATGGGTGTTCCCGGCCAACTCCCTTCGGACAAAAATGCACAGAAAAGTCCGATGGAAGTCCGACCGTGTGTACGAGACTTTTTACTCACTGTTATTGGCATTGTGTAAAAACGCTGTGTAATCCTGTCTTCTCTGATCCTCCCCTTCTTCCACTGTCCCCAATTCATCTGCTGATCGTACAGAGCCTTTGGGGGTACTCTGCACATGCTCAGTTTGGTGTGTATTGCTGGAGAGGTTTTTTTTTTTGGAGAGAGTGCATGTGATCAGCACAGGGCCAATCAGCACTGTCCAGACAGAGGGTCAGGGGTCCTGCAGCCTCATAGGACAGTCAGAGGAGAATGAAAACTCCTCCTACAAGCTTTAACCAGACACTGATAGAAGTCACAAGACTGCTATATACTGCTGATGAAAAAAGGTATTTAGTAGTTTTATATTTACTAAAATAATTGTATTTCCATGTTCTGTGTACTGTGGAGACCAGATATAGTGACTGCAGAGTCCTGGGTTTAGTAACACTTTAACATTTCCCTGGCACCCGCACACAGCTACTAAAGCTTAGATACACACTATACAATTTTCTTTAGATTTTTTTTTCCTTTTAGATTTTCCAAAACCATATAATATGGAGGTCAGACCTAAACACTTCCAATTTGTATGCAATCAGGCCGGCCCTTCCACTACATAGTTTTAAGGTGAATCTAGACCAGGGATCCTCAAACTACGGCCCTCCAGCTGTTGCGGAACTACAAATCCCATGAGGCATTTTAAAACTCTGACTTTCACAGACATGACTAGGCATGATGGCAATTGTAGATCCTGAACACCTGGAGGGCCGTAGTTTGAAGACCCCTGGTCTAAAGGAAATCTAACAGCAAAAGTTGTATAGTGTGTATCCAGCATTAGGCTGGACTCGCACCTATGGCATTTTTAGTGCATTTTGCAGATTTGCCCTACAGAACGTGTTCCATAGGAAACCATGTCAAATGGACTGTCGTGCAAAAAGCACTAAAACTGCCACAGGTGTGAGTCCAGCCATACACAGAACTTTCCTTTCCATCCCAGCGGCTGAACTGAGCAATGAGAGCGCAAAGCAGCACAAGGATTGGTGTTGTGCGTCCGCAATGACCTGAATCTGTTGCTTCGCATGGCTCCGTTTTACTTTTAAAGTGAGCCTGGCGTGAGCTGAAATGTACCCACTCCTATACCTTTCTTTCACAATACTTTTATGAAGTTGTTTTTAGATCACTTTTTTTTTTTTTGTATAGAATAAGAATGAATTAATATTTCAATGTAAATTTACACCCACACATTGCCGCCATTTGCGTTCTTTCTTCACGCAGAAGAAAAGCGGCGGTATAAAGCCCCCCCCGCCTTATAAGACACCAGACTGAATGTGGTAACACTTGGAATCTTATTCAGCTCTGAGCGAGTGAGAAATCCTTTTATAAAAAGACTTTGTAACAGTATAAGAAATAATCCTATTTGTAATGGTACTCAGAGGCCGCTGTTGGAGCCGGGCCCCCCAGTTACATGGCTCCAACACTGAGGCCTGTTTGCTGGCTCTGTGCTTGTTAAATGCCGTCACTGGATTGTTGGTGTAAAGCTTTCATTGTGTTCCTTGGTAACAGGCGGCAAGGAAGAGTTTAACTGTAAAGTAATGAACTGATTGCTGTGTCATTTATTATACAGAAGAACTTCACCGGCTTTGTTTGCCTATTAGCTGATCATACACACAATGCCCGGTGTCATTTCAGAAAACAATGGTTTGTTATGGGGGGGGGGGGGGGGGCGACACAATGTTGATGGGGCTTCTGTGCTTTTTACAGTCAAACACAAGCAAGAATACCTAGTTACCTAACCTCTTGTGTGTGTGTGTGTGTGTGTGTGTGTATATATATATATATGTGTGTATATGTGTGTGTGTATATATATATATATATATATATATATATATAATCTCTATCGTATAAGCCAAGTTTTTCAGCACATTTTTTTCTGCTGAAAATGCCCCCCTCGGCTTATACTCGGGTCACCTTTTTGCACCTGATCTCCCGGATATTGGGGACCCAGTACCGGCCGGCCGTAGGTCCCCTGGACCCCAATCTTTTTCACACATGTAGCCCCACTCTTCCTCTACAATTGTTTTTTTTTATTTTTTTTTATTTATATTCTCTTTATTAATTTTCTTGCATATTCAAATTAACATTGTACATGCTTATTTATATTTACTTTTCACAACAATAATTTAGCAAAATATTATCAATGTAAGTTTCGCTCTGTTAACCCTCATCCCTCCCTCCTTCCCCCCTCCCCCTTTACTATTTTCTCATATTAGGTTTTTTTTTTTCTATTTTCCTTTCTTCCATTTTTACACATTATTCAAAGTTTATTTCTGTTTTCATTTATTTTCCTTGTGCCATTTTTCTTACTCTCTTTCCCTCTCACTCTCTGCTTTACAGGGGTATCCCTATTTTTTCCAACCACAGGTTCCACACCTTTTCAAACTCTCTTATGTTCCCTCTCTTAATATATATATACTACCCTCTCCTTCCATATTGTTGCGGTAACTGTGTTAGCCCATTCTCTCACTGAGGGGGGGTCTTCTGCCTGCCATCTTTGCGCTATCAATTTTCTAGCATGAAAAAGGCATCTAAGCACTGCTTTTGTTATGCTGATCGCTCTGTTTGTTCCCTCCTCTAGTCCCAGGACACACATTCTAGGGTCCATTTCTATTGTTGTCATATATGTCCTATTTATACTATCCAGTACCCCTGTCCAATACCTAAATAATTTCGGGCACCTCCATAGCATGTGTATCGGGTCCCCTGTGTCTTGACATCTGGGACACCCTGCATCTGCTCTCCACCCAAAGTCAAACAGCCTTTTTGGAGTATAGTATGTCCTATGTAATAACATTAAGAATGACAATTTCTGGGATGGTGAAACAGATACATGGTGTCCACTCTCTCTAGTACCTTTTTCCATTGCCCCCCGGATATGGGCCCCAGATCTTCCTCCCATTTTCCTCTGCTTTTGAGATGTTCAGGAGCTGTAATACTTCCTTTACATAAGTGTGGGTATATTTCAGATATACGGCCCCCAGTCTCACTCTGGTTGCCCAATCTCTGAAAGATAGGGGATTTATGCCAGATTGGTCCCTGTCTGTCAAACTGCATATCTAATGCATGTCTAATTTGCAAATATCTGTAAAATGTATGTTTAGGGACATCATATTCCCCTCTAAGTGCAACAAAAGTTTTTAGGATTTCTCCCTCATACAGCTGGGCCAACTTAGTTATCCCCTTCCCTTCCCATTCCTTAATTTTCCCCATCGGCTCCAACTCCTGAAGATTCCTATTATCCCAAAGCGGTGTATATTCTGTCTCTCCTTCTAATCCCCCTATTGCTTTCACAGCTTTCCACACCTTTATTACCATCTTGACCGTAGGGGATTTGTATATAACTGAATTTGCCTCCAGTGCCTCCATCAACAACTTATGGGGTGACCCCATTATCATCAACCGCCCATTTGTATCCCCTCCCATCTCTGATCTCATTCCTATCTGCTGCAGCTGTGCTGCCAGGAAATAACACCGTGGGTGTGGTACCGCCATGCCTCCCTCCCTTGTTGACAGTTGCAGGGTCTGTAGTCCTATCCTTGCTTGGCCTCCTTTCCATATTAATTCTCTAAATAGTGTATCATCAATTTTCTTAAACCATTTCTTATGTATCCATGTTGGTGTATTATGCAATACATATAATAATTGTGGCATCCACAGCATTTTGAGCAGGTTACATCTCCCTGCAACTGACAGTGGGAGCCGCTGCCATATTTGAATTTTATTTTTAAATTTAGACAGTAGGGGAACTATGTTGTTATTTATATATTTATTGGGGTCAGTTGTTATATGTATTCCCAGGTATTTCATTGTATCCACCATTTCTAATTGGGGTATTTCTGCTAAGGTTTGATTGGCAATGGGATCCACCGGCATCAAGGCTGATTTTTCCCAATTTATAACCAATCCTGAGAGTCTACCAAATTCTCCAAAGATACTCATAGCCTGCTTAAGTGAACGATCTGTGTCCCCCAAGAAGAGAAGAACATCATCCGCATATAATGCGATTCTCTCTTCTCCTGTCGGTCTCACAAATCCTTTCATTTTTATGTTCGTTCTTATTGCTATGGCCAGTGGCTCCATTGCTAGCGCAAAAAGCAGGGGTGACAACGGGCACCCCTGCCTTGTGCCCCTCTCCAAATTAATCTTACCTGAGTAATCATTGTTAACTCTAATTTTTGCGCTTGGGTCACTATACAGAATTTTTATCCATCTAATCACTGATGGACCAAAACCAAATGCTCCTAGAACATGCCAGATATATCCCCACTCCACGCTATCAAACGCCTTAACCACATCTAAGGACATAACTGCCCTTGTACCCATATTCTGTGTTGGAATTTGTAGGTTTAGGAATACCCTTCTAATATTCATACTAGTTGATCTACTGGGGATAAACCCAGTTTGATCTTGATGTATTAGTCTTGAAATAATTTTGTTTACTCCTCTACAATTGTGCACAGTTTGTTGTCCAGAGGACCTACGGCCGGGGAGCACAGGCACCCCTTCCATAGACTCCCATGTTAACCAGTAATTTCTTTGGTGATTTTGGGGACCCGGTACCGGCCGGTCGTAGGTCCCCTGGACTCCAATGTTAAACGTCAGTCTAGTCATGGGCACAGTGAGGCATGCAGATGGACACCCTAGGCTTATACTCGAGTCAATAAGTTTTCCCATTTTTTTTTTTTTTTGTGGTAAAATTAGGTGCCTCGGCTTATACTTGAGTATATACGGTATATAATAATTTTTATTTATTTTTTTAAGCAGAGATCCTAGAAAATCAAATAGTGGGTCTTGCATTTTTTTTTTTATGTCACAAGGTTTTTGCACAGCAGTTTTTCTAACGCAATAAAAAAAAATACACTTTAGTAAATTTTAACCCCTTTTGTGCCAGTACCTCCCAGCCCTTTAACCATTTGCCGACCGCCTTTATTTACTTCTGAACTGACTTAATTTACAGACCAAAGTTCATTCCTTTGATAGAGAGATAGATCTGTCTGTGTGTCTCTCTCTCTCTCTCTCTCTCTCTCTCTCTCTCTCTCTCTCTCTCTCTCTCTCTCTCTGTCTCAGATTTTTTTTAGCAGAGATCTTGGAGAATAGAATGGCAGTTGTTGCAATATTTTAGGTCGCACTGTATTTCCACAGTGGTCTTTTTTTTTTGGGGGGGAAAAATACACTTCAATTAAAGGGAAAAAAAAACGAAACCGTAAAGTTAGCTTTATTTTTTTATTTTTTTTATAATGTGAAAGATAATTGTTCTGCCGCGAGAATTGTGAGAATCGCAATCTTTATTCTAAGCAAAAATAAACGCAGATTCTCCTTTTTATCCTAAATCGTGCCGCTCTAGTTTCTGATTATGTGACCACTGTGATTGGCTGTCACTGTGGTCACAGGATCAGAAAGCTCCCGATCACTAGCAGCGATCAGGAGCTTTCCGGGAGTGTGTGCAGGGCACAGCTGTGTTTTGCGGTGTGGTACGCAAATATGCTGCCGCTCAGCGCCAAGGCCCACCCTCCGAGAGGCTGCATATTTGCGTACTGTCACCATGAAGGGGTTTAATGCATAAAAACAACAATATAGTACCCAATTGTTTGGTAAAATATGAAAGATGATGTTACGCCAAGTGATAAATAATAGATAGCTAACATGTCACGTTTTAAAATTGCGCGCACTTACGAAACTGAGCCAAACTGCTGTACTTAAAAGTCTCCATAGATGACCCTTTATAAGCATTTACAAGTTACCAGTTTAGAGTTCCACACGGGGTCTGGTGCTAGATTTTTTGCTTTTGCAATAACGTTTGTGGAAGATATCTCACGTGTGGTGCGAACGCCATTCACATATGCGTGTGCTACCGGTGTATGTGCTTGTTTTTGCATACGAGCATGAGGGCTTCAGAATTCTTTTTTTTTTTTTTTTATTGTATTTATATATATTTTTTTTTTTTTTTTTTACACACTTAATTTTTTTTTTCTTTTGATCAACTTTATTGCTATCACAAGGGATGAACAACATCCCTTGTGATGGCTTGGGCAGTGAAAGATAATCTTTACCTAGGCATCTCAGATCTATTGGACCCCAGATCTCTCCTCCGCCCTTAAAAGCATCTGATCAAACAGAGATTGGATTGATCTGATGTTTTCACAGGCCGTTAACGGCTTGTTTACATGAGACCGAAGCCGGATGCATCAAAAGTTTTTCTGATTTTCTTAGACCATATAGATGATCTGGGACATTCCGTACCTCGGTCATCTCTATGGTAAGCCAGCGCAATCGCTGGTTTCAGTCCTGGGCTGGGACAGGAAGAGCTGCAGAAGGTATTTTTGATAACGGAACACAAAAACTCCTGCGCACAAGTGGATCATCCAGTAGTCAATCTTGCACGATGGTAGCACTGGCTTTGCAGCCCTTCATGGACAGGGGTGTCCTAATACCAAATAGAAGAAGAGAAACAAGGGTGCACCAGCCTAGTGTATTATCATTTAGGATAGATTTTATTTTTATTAAAAAAAATCGCAGTGCAATGATGTTTCATGTAGATGGCAGCTGAAAGTTGAGCTCGAAACCACACTCCACAGAAGCACTGAGGATATGATGAGGGCCACTGCCGGCTTACGCGTTTCGAAGCATTAAGCTTCTTTCTCAGAGCCCAACATCATTGCACTGCGATTTTTTTCTGCTACACTTGTGAGTAGTATTGATGTTCTTTTTAATAAAATCTATCCTAAATGGTAATACACTAGGCTGGTGCACCCTTGTTTCTCTTCTTCTAGAGCTGCAGAAGGTGGCTGGGGAACCCCCTTCCCACAGCATGTAAAAGCAATCCAGAGGCTTTTTAGCTGCTATGATTGCTTTTTACTAATCGCTGACTAAATAAAAAACAATACTGGAGTCATAGCTGCAGCCATGGCCCCTGCCTGGATAACTACTTCAACCAGAAGACGCACGGGATATGCGCCGTGGTTACAGTATGCTTCACCCATTTTTGCAAGGTGCTTTCTCCCCCCTGCAATATTAACAACAAAAAAAAGTTTATTTGCAAAGTAAATTTATTTTATCCCCCCCCTCTTGCTAAACTACGACCCAGACGAGGATTACTTTACCCCACAGCATGTGCGCACATGCATGACATCTCACAAACCATGCCAGTAGCCATTTGGGAGATATCATCACTTTGCACACAAGCTGTGAGGTCTCTGCCGCTTGCACAGACATGCCACGTAGGTCTCTGCCAGGTACCCAGAACCTGGCAAAGAAAGACTCATGGCGTGTCTGTGTTTGCGCTGGATCAATATTAAAGATGCCATTGCTGGATAAAAAGGGCCAAGAGAAAACATTTGCTTGAAGCAAAACAACGCTGAAGTAAATAATTCACTTTAAGAACAGGATAAGTGTGAGTAGCGTGGCCGGGATGTGAAGGGGAGAAGACGTGCCTGTGTGGAGTTCCTGCCATCCTGCTGGGATCCTCCCTGTTTTCTATCATCCTCTGCCTGCTTACAGCACCTGCCCTGGTCTCCGATCTTCTACTCATCCCCGGCGTTTGGATCATGCCATCCAAGAATTGCTCCGCGGCCTCCGAGCAAGCGTCAGGCCGCGGCCTTGTGTGCTGACCCAATTTTGGACGGGAGACTGCAGGCCTTGCTGGCGGAGATGGAAGTCGTGGCCGAACACCAGCTGAGGATACTTCTCTGATCCTGAATGCTATTAAACAAAGCAAAAAAAACATCTTAGTGCCGGTTCACACCGGAGTGACCTGTCAGGTGACTATGCCGCCTGACAAGTCGCACTCCATGCATTGCAATGGAACCGTTCTAATAGGAGCGACTCAAATCGCTCCGACTTAGAAAAAGGTTCCTGTACTACTTTGGAGCGACTTCGGAGCAGCTTGCATTGACTTCTATACAGAAGTCGTTTTGCAAGTCGCGCTGTACGAGGCAGCTTCAGAGTTGGACGACTTTGAAGCCGCCCCTGTGTGAAACGCCACTTACTGGTTCGAGTTTACTGTTTGGCAGAAGAATACAATTTAATCAGGAATGATCTTGACAAGATCGGTAACCATCACAGGGACCCGAATATTCGCTATGGAGGACATTACCGTGTAACCCCCATGGTGTTCCTGGTAGTCAGAGAACAATGTCGTTTATTGATAAAGAGAGCAAACACCTCTGTATGTAGTCAATGGATCAGTTGTCTCATGGCTGCCTGGACAAAGCACAACACAGATCATTTTTATCCTTTGCTACACAAATATCTGCCTATTTTTGTTGAGATCATGTGATTCTGATTATGTGCCGTTTTCTGTATGGTGTGGCAGACAGTTGGTCATATGGTCTGTCTTCTAGAAATCTGAGATCTAGTTCTATATTGATGTCAGTCTCGTTTACTAAGGTTTATGGTGCCCAGACTGGACTCCTCTCAGGAGCCCGGTTATTCAGGGTTCCCAAAATATTACTCATTCATTCATCAAGTGGAACTTTATGGAAAAATCCAAAATGGCCGAACAGGCAGGACTTTTAATGCAGAAGGCACATGTTTTGTCTCTTCTGAATTAAAATGACCCACCTGCCTGTTTGTCCCCATACAGTGAGCTGCGCACGCAATGCCGAATCTGACTGCTATGTGTGGGAGTGACATCATATTGGCCCGGCCAATGAAACCGGCTGGTGCTTGATACCTGGAAGCCGGCTGGTAGAAGATGACCGCGGCCGGCGGGGAGCTCCAGGATGCAGCATTATGGAGAGGAGTATAGTTCCGCTTTAAAGCGGAGTTCCACCCAAAAATGGAACTTCTGCTTTTTGGAATACCCCCCCCCCCCCCCCTTCCGGTGTCACATTTGTCACCTACTCCGCCCCCCCCCCCCCCCCCCCCGCTGTCTTCTGAGAGACGCACAGGTCCCAGAAGACAGCAGAGACTAGTGGCATTGCGCAGTGCGACTCGCGCATGTGTAGTAGGGAGCCAGGAAGTGAAGCCGCTTCACTTCCTGATTCCCTTTACTGAAGATTCCGGCGCCTCCACCAGAGAGCCGAGGGACAGATCCGCTTCGGGTGCCGACATCGCGGGGGCCCTGGACAGGTAAGTGTCCATATATTAAAAGTTAGCAGCTGCAGTATTTCTAGCTGATGACTTTTAATATCGGCGGACCTCCGCTTTAACGTGGTTCTAAAGGCACATGGTTGTGTTTTTTTTGGGGGAGGGGGGGGTTGTAAAACTCAGACATGAAATATGAACAAAGCATATCCCTCTCTAGTGTGTACTTGTATCAATCCAGAGCACCAAGTGTCATTTCTGTCTGCTGCCTCCTGCTATCCGCATAAATCACTTCTGACACCAAGAAAAAAATGGTGACAGGGGAGGGATCTCCAGCTGATTGCCAGCCTCAGTTCTGTTCCTGTGTGCTGTGTGGAGGGGGTGTGTCTCCTCCCTCCAATCAGCTCTCAGAGCTCTCCTCACTGAGCTCTGCAGAGTGTGAATTCAGCTTTCCATCCCCTTTTTTCTGAACTCTCAGACAAGCTTTAAAATTCAGCACTTTGAACTGATGTAGGGAAGAGAAGGCTGCAGATAGACAGATACAACTTATGTAGGAGGTTTTGTTTAATCTCTGTATCACCTGAGGCCAGTCACTTCACTGGATATATGTGAGGGTTTACACCCACTTTAATGCATTCTCTGCATTAAAGCAGAACTAAACCCATCAATTTAAAAACAGGCATGCCAGGAATGCGAACTGTCACATCTGATTGTGTTCTCAACCAAACTGTTAACCCATCAAATGTCTGGTGTCATAACTGATCACATGTGGAGCACCATTGCAGTTGCAGATCAAACCGAGGCTAATGCTGTCCATACACGTCTAGATTTTTGTTCGTAAAATTTTTGTTTTGAGAACATTCGTTAGACTTTCTAACCATTAGTGCGGTCAAATCGACATTCATGATGTCAAACGCCCACAGTGCACCTGTAGACGATGTCACCCTTGGCCTAGGCTGCAATATCCCGATGGAGATTGGAGCGGCATTTTGTATTCAGAATAAGAGAGGATTTTTTTTTTTTTTTTTTATACATTATTTAGTAGCTCGTGCACATCCATTATTGATGGATATAAAGTGTGCTGATAGGTCAATATTAAAATGCATGTATTGAGCGGTTTCCATGCAGTTTCATTTCTGTGGGAAAGGTTTTTATTTATTTATTTTTTTGGGCTAAAATGCTACTTGCATGACTTTTTAACTACCTGCCACCCGCACTGAAGACTGCTACAGCGCGGGCCTTAATTGCCGGGGGGGTGTCCATGGACGTCCTCCCGAACAAGTGCTGTCTGCGGGTTGCGCGCGCCGTGCTCTGTGATCACCGAGTCTATGAGACTCGGCTGATCACAGAGTCTATGAGACTCGGCTGATCACAGATCGGAGTAAGGGGTCGATCCCGACCCCTTACCACGTGATCAGCTGTCAGCCAATGACGGCTGATCACGTGATGTAAACAGAAGCTCGGTAATTGGTATTTTTTTTTCCCTTACACCGTCAGCGTGAGGGGGGAAAAAAAGCCGATCACCGGCTTCTGTCGGAGGGACATCGGTCCCTCACACAGAAAGCCGCAGCTGCATATTCTGTGCCCACCAGTGTCAGCTGCCAGTGCCACCTACCAGTGCCCACAGTACCACCCATCAGTGTCTCATAATCAGTACCACCCATCAGTGCCGCCCTAATCAGTGCTGACTTATCGGTGCCACCTCTCAGTGCTGACTTATCAGTGCCACCTCTCAGTGCTGCCTTATCGTTGCCCATCAGCGCCACCTATCGGTGCAGCTTCATCAGTGCACATCAGTGAAGGAGAAAAATTACCTGTTTTCAAAATATTATAACAAACTATGAAACAGTTTTGGTTATTTTTCAAAATTTTCGGTCCTTTTGTGTTTTTTATTTAGCAAAAAATAAAAAACCCAGCAGCAATTAAATACCACCAAAAGAAAGCTCAATCTGTGTAAAAAAAAAGGATAAAAATTTTCATGTGTGTACTGTGTTACATGACCACGCAATTGTCATTCAAAGAGTGACAGCGCTGAAAGCTGAAAATTGGTCTGGGCAGGAAGGGGGTTTAAGTGGCCTGTAAGCAAGTGGTTAAAGAGCTTAGTGAATGGACGTGCATAAATGAGACATTAGAGGAGCGCAGTGGAATGAGCGTTCTGGTAGATCTGTCCACAGACTAAGTGTTATAGAAAAGGTTGAAAGACTTAGAGGAAGTAAACCCTCTGGAAGAAAAAAAAAACACCCTGCAAGACAAATGCATAATGAGCTAGTATGCATAGCATGCTAGCTCATTATGTATTACTTACCTGAGATCGAAGCCCCGCAGCGGTCCTCGTTCCCCTCCTCCGTCGCCGCCATCTCCCAGGAGTGACTTCCGGGTATCGGCGCTGTGACTGGCCGGAGCCGCGATGATGTCACTCCAGCGCATGCGCGCGGGAGCCGCCACTAACGGCACGATCGCAGTTAGAAACGGCATGCTCAGTGTGCCTGCGCGCCGTTATCTACGGTGCATGCGCCATAGACATCGGTGCCTGTCTTTTGCAAATATCTCCTAAACCGTGTAGGTTTAGGAGATATTTGTTGCACCTACAGGTAAGCCTTGATCTAGGCTTTCCTGTAGGTAAATCTGGGGTCTGTAAGGGTTTACAACCACTTTAAAAGCCATTGTGCTGTGAATGTCGGTCAAACATGAATGCGCAATCCAACCACCGCAAAGATCTTCCATAAGGAAGTAATCTTGTTTGGGTAATCCTATGAGGGAGGGAGGTTGAGGAGTGCATGATGCCCATGAAGTTTGCTCTGTTATACGTGGTGTGACAATTAAAGTGTTACTAAACTAACAACAGTAAAATCTGTCTATATATGCAATAAATCATGCTTGATATGCTCACTGTGGAACCTAAGGGGTTAATAATCTGCATTGTGTATAAAGGCTGTTTGATCCTGTCTTCTCTGATCCTCCTCTTCTTCTTCCACTGTCCCCAGTCCATCTCCTGATAAGGCCAAGCATTTGGAGTCACTCTGCACATGCTCAGTTTGTTGTGTATTGCTAGAGGTTTTTTTTTTTTATTGTTGGGAAGGGTGCATCTGATCGGCACAGGGCCAATCAGCACTGTCCAGACAGAGGGTCAGCGGTCCTGCAGCTCCATAGGACAGTCAGAGTAGATCAGTAGAATAAAAACTCCTACAAGCTTTAACCAGACACTGAGAGAAGGCACAAGACTGCTGATGAGAAAAGGCATTTAGCAGTTTATATTTACTCTAAGCGGAGTTCCACCCGAAAATGGAACTTCCGCTTTTTGGAATCCCCTCCCCCCTCCGGTGCCACATTTTGGCACCTTCCAGGGGGGAGGTGGAGGAGGGAGCAGATACCTGTGTAATCCAGGTATTTGCTCCCACTTCCGGGCATAGATCACTGCGGCATTGAAGAAGGGTCCTGTGCATCTTCTGGTCCGATTAATTTGCAAATTCAGGTCCGAATCGGTGATCAGGGACGCATCGGACCCCATGCTGTAATCTGCGGCCGCAGCATATGTCAACGGTGCCTTAATCTTTGACAATAAAACCTGGAAGCTGATTGGTTTCTATGCAGAGCTGCACCAGATTTTGCACTCTCCAGTTTTACTAAATCGATCCCACTGTGTGCTAAATCTCTAGATTGAAGGTGAATATTGCTGCAAAACCTGTTTTTTATTTGATCTTTAAACAGCCTATTAATTTTCTGTTTTTGGCTGGAGTTCTGCTTTTATATCCCAGAGCAGAATGTTTTTTTGACTTTATGAAGTGAGGTCTGCCAGCCATTGCTTGGGAGAGGATCAGCCATGGAATGGTTAACCTGCATTTCTCAGGCTGATTTATATGCAAGGAGGGCGCCGCTCATTAATTGGGAAGCTGACAGCAGCTAGAATTAGAAGTGAAACGGCTTCAAAGGCTCAGTATGAGTGCAATTACTGGGAGCAGGCAACCTGTACGTCTCTGCGTGATGTCTGCCCGGCACAACCAATAACCGTACGTCTCGTGATATCAGCCGGGGGAATCCCCGCCGACACTCCGCTCCACTACATCACCGCTATAGGTCTGTACAATTACACAGAGATCTGAGGGATTCATTAGCCTCCCTAAATTGTAGTCAATGGTTCACATGCCATTCCCCACCTTCTTTACACCTCCTGCCTATCCAAATTTTATATGCAGGTTTTATTATATGCGAAAAGTAGAGTATTCCACAAATATATTGTTTTGGGTATATAATAAAAAAAAAAATGGAGATTTGCTAAACCTGGTGCAGCTGTGTATAGTAACCAACCAGCTTCTGTGTTTTATTGGTTCTTCACTCTATAAACAGAAATTGAAAAGTCAGCAGCTGCAAATACTGTAGCTGTTGACTTTTACGAAACACACACTAACCTGTCCCAGGATCCAGCAATGTCCCGACCCAACCCGGCTCTTTGCCGGTCCAGGCACCGGCATTTCAAACCCTCCTATCGTTTTCAGCCAAGGAAGCTGCCATCTTTGCCTCTGTTTATCTACAACTGCCATGATGCTGCACATGTGATCAGTTATGACAACAGCCATTGGATGGTTTGACAGTTTGGTTGAGAGCACAACCAATGGGAGTGTTACATTTCAGGCACGTGCCGGAAATTAAACTGTTGTATGGATGGGTGTACTTCCGCTTTAAGACCCTTTTCACACTGAGGCGCCCATAGCGTCGGTGGCAAAACGCCGCTATTTCTACCGTCGACGCTATGGGCGGATTGGCGGCGCATTTCGGCCGCTAGCGGAGCGATTTTTACCCACCCCCGCTAGCGGGCGAGAAAGGGTTAAAAACTGCCCGCAATGCGCTGCTTCAGCAGCGCATTGCGGGCGGTATAGCCGCGCTGTCCTATTGATTTCAATGGGCAGCAGCGGTGGAGGAGCGGTAAACACACCGCTCCTTCTCTGCTCCAAAGATGCGGCTAGCAGGACTTTTTTTACCGTCCTGCTAGCGCAACGCTCCAGTGTGAAAGCCCCCAGGCTTTCACACTGGAGTGAATGGTGCAGCAGTTTAAGGGCGGATTGCAGGCGCTATTTTTAACGCTCTAGCGCCTGCAATACGCTCCAGTGTGAAAGGGGTCTAACTGTGGGTAGCCGACTCATTGTGGCTTCACAGCTGGCTGCGCATGTGTGAGCCACACTGCGCCCGTGAAGGGTTCCACAGTCTCAAGGGACCTGTGACGTGTCCCAAGAGACTACTGGGGGGGAGGGGGCGAACTTTCACTTATATTACCGCAGCGATCTGACCAGAGGTGAGAGCGGGTACCTGTCAAAATCCAAAATACATCTAAAAAGAAGGGGGAGAGAAAAAAAGAAACTGAACTCTTTTGGGAGAATTTCCGCATCAATTAAACAAGCTGAAGTTTGAAGCGGATTGGTTGCTATGCACAGCTGCACCAGATTCTGTGTGCTCCAGTTTTAGTCAATTTCCCCACACCCCGCCCCCATTTTCTTTTCTTTTTTTTTTTGTATAAAGGCAAAGCTTATGTTTATCGATTTGAAGAGATTGAAAGAAAATCCCAAATTTTGGGTTGTCACTAGCACAGGAATAGAGGGCAAAACTTCCTATGGGGGCACTAGCTCTAGTGATAACCTAGGATCCTCTCCCTTTGGATGGATTTTCTTCCACTTCCTGTTTTAGCTATGGGACAGGAAGTGAAAGGAGAATTCTGGGATAAATCTAACTAATCTTTAAAAAATGCTCCCTCGCCTCTCCTAACACACATGCTGACTAACCTGTATAAGAAGGATGGATAAACTTGCCAATTTTAACCACTTGCCGACCGGCCCATAGTAAAAATACATCTTTTTTACTTTTTACGTTTTTAATACCAGTGTTATGGGAGCAGCTAGCTGCCATAACCCCGGTATAATTTATTTTTTTACTATGGACGATTCCATGCCGGATAAAAGTCGTCCCGCGGGCGCATTCGCCGCACGATCACTTTTAGAGGCGGCAGGAGAGGTAAACAATTTTAAAGCGTGACATGTTAGGTATCTATTTACTCAGCGTAACATCGTCAATCTTTCACATTAAACAAAAAGAAACGGGGCAACTATTGTGTTTTTTTTTTTTTGTTTTTTTTTTTTATTTATTTCTTTTAATTCGTTAAAGTGTATTTTTTCCAAACAAATAATTGTGTTTGAAAAACCACTGTACAAGACACAAAATTATTGTAACGATCGCCGTTTTATTCTCTAGGGCGGTGATGGCGAACCTTGGCACCCCAGATGTTTTGGAACTATAGTTCCCATGATGCTCATCATGCACTCTGCAGTGTTGTTGAGCATCATGGGAAATGTAGTTCCAAAATATCTGGGGTGCCAAGGTTCGCCATCACTGCTCTGGGGTCTCTGCTAAAAATATATATATACACACACACACACACACACACCCGAAACAATTAATCGACAACTAATCGATTATGAAATTAATCGATTACAATTTTCATAATAGATTAATCGGCCAGTAACATAATGAGGTAAAAAAAAAAAAACTAAAATGAACCATTTATAGTACAAAAAGAGCAAATTGCTACTGTAAATATTACTTTCACTGACCCACAGTAAAAAATGAACCCCTTACATTAGCAATTATTTGCTCTTTTTGTACTAATTTTAGTTTTTTTTTTTAACCCCATTATGTTACTAAACATCTCAGGCCTGGGTCACACCTCCGTGTTTTTTGGTGCTTTTTGCAGAAACTCACTACAGGTCATTTACATGGTTTCTATGGGACACGTTCACATCCATGATTTTTTCAGCTGCTGCGTATTTGAAAAGGGCAAGGACTTTTTTTTAAACGCAAAACGGTGCCATTTTAGTTTTTTGGTTTAATATACTTCAATGGAGAAGCTGCAGAAAAGCATGTAATGTGTTTTTGCGGCAATTTGTGTTTTGTAATCTGCCCAACAACAAATTGGGCAAAAAATATGTAAAAATGCAAAATGCAAATCGCAGCAAAATTACACACAAATGTGTTTGGGGGTTTTAAGTAATTTTCTAGCAAAAAATACTGATTTTAAAAAGGCCTGGTCAGCAAGTGGTTAAGCCCATTCCGGTCACATGGTCCAGCTCCTTTGTGTCAGGCAGCTGCAGGAGATAGGAGGGAGCGCCAGCAGACGAGCCTATGGATGATTTCACCGCTCCAGGCTTTACCAGCTGATGACAAATGCTCACTCCTCTCCCCTGCAGCCAGTTCAAGGGAGGGTGTGCAAGAGTCTGCCATCCTCTGAGAGAGAAAAAAAATAGTAAATGCACGGTTTTTTTGTATTTTTTTTTTTTTTTTTTTTTACCTGCAGAAACTTGTGCTTTTTATTTATTTTTTAAAGGGGAGCTTATCCTTTTAATACTCTGATAGCATGCCAAGTACCAGATTTAAAGGTGTTCCGGACACACTTATCAGGTTCTCCTTTTTTTTTTTTTTTGGATTACATCAGGTTTCCTTTTAAGATCGATCTGACTTGATGTTCTCATGTTTGGAATGTTCCTAGCGTTTGTGGATTGTTGTGTCAGTGGTGAGAACACACAATATTCATCCCACTGAAAGCTTCTATTTTATCGCAGTCTACCGCTGCATCCTTCCTGTGAGTTCTTCTGTCTGGTTATGTCACATTTTTTTCTGGCAGCAGAAAATTAAATCCCTTTAAAACAAAGGCTCTCTGAGTGAAGCTGAGTCATGAGATATGTTCCACAACACGCCAAAATATTCTGGAAGAAACAGCCACCGTACAATAATATTTAGACACAGGAGGGTTTCCATAATCGGAGATATAGAACAAGCCGATCAGAAGCAAGGTGAAAAGAGGCCTCAGATATTCAGTCATTCTCGGGGGGGGGGGTGTCGGTATTGTGATGTTTGGGGGCTCATTCACACAGGCGTCAACGCAGCATACAGGGTTTAGTGTCGTATGCATTTGCTAAGATCGTCCAGCTATGCCCCGAGTCTGGGTTCACACTATTGCGAACACAGACATCGCATGTGTTTCGCACCGCAATGCAATGTCTGTACAATGCAAATTCAGCCAAACAGTTGTATAACTGAACTCGCATTGGTTTCGCACGAAAAAGGTGCAGGAACCTTTTTTTTTTTTTTTACCCCGCGCTGGAATTGGATCACATGGGTATTCACACCCATTGCGATCCGATTCCTGTCCGAATTCACAGTTCGCTCTGCGAACCCTTCTGGGGGTGTCATTAACTTTGTATTGACACCCGCAGCGGTTCGCAGAGGGAGTGTGAACTTCCTGCATCGCAATAGTGTGAACCCAGGCTAAGTGTACGGAATAGGCGCCGGCATTGTAATGCTTTGAGCTGCTGTTTTCTGCATTTTGAAAGCATCAAATCCTTGGCTTCTATAAGACCCCTTTCACACTGAGGCGCTTTTCAGGCGTTTTAGCGCTAAAAATAGCGCCTTAAAAGCGCCTCTCATGCCTCCCCAGTGTGAAAGCCCGAGTTTTCACACTGGAGCGGAGCACTTGCAGGATGGAATAAAAAGTCCTGCAAGCAGCATCTTTGGGGTGGTTTGGGAGCGCTGTATACACCACTCCCAAAATGCCCTGCCCATTGTAATGAATGGGCAGCGCTGCCGAAGCGATTCTGCAGCGCCGCAACACAGGTGCTTTTAACCCTTTCTTCGCCCGCTAGCGGGGGTAAAAAGCACCCTGCTAGCGGGAGAAAAGCGCTGCCAAAATTACAGTAAAGCGCAGCTAAAACTAGCAGCGCTTTACCGCTAACGCACCCCCACCCCAGTGTGAAACGGGTCTAACCTGCAGCTTGCTGCTTCTACATAATGCCAATCACTGGCTCTGCTTTTTTACATTATGTTCCTGTTGGCCCAAAAGGCCACCATAATAATGGAGGACCAATAGCAGCCGCTCTCCTCGCACTCACAGGCTTTGCTGAATGGCTCCTGCTGCTGTCAGTCAAATCCTGTGACGAGGGAGGCGGGGCTAAGCCCACGCTGTCTGTGTCTATGAACGCAGGAAGTTGTGACTCAGGATTGAGACTGCAGGTGTGCCACAGTAAGAAGCGGCTTCCTTTGATTGCACACTAAACCTTGGGTTCACACTTATGCATTGTGGGACACTGCATGGGATTCGCACAGAAATTGCATTGCATTCCTGTGCACATAACATGCAATGTCTGTGCGGTGCGATTTGAGCCATAGATTGTGTATGGCTCAAGTCAAATCGCATCCGCACCAAAATGTTGCAGGACCCCCCTTTTTTTTTTCTTTTTTTTTTTAAAACATACGTTATACATATGTAAACGTTGGCATGTACAAAGAAGGATGAGTAATGCACATAACAGCTGCGGGTAGAGCAGTATTTATTTTTTTCTTCTTTTTACGCACCTACATCGGCTGAGTTTTTCACACCCATGCAATCCGATTCTGGCAATCGCATTGTGTTATGCAAACTATTTTGCGGTGTCGTTAATCTAACATTGACACCAGCAGCAGATCGCATAGATGTCGCGCGATTGCAATGCGGTGCAGGAAACACAGGATTTTCTGCGTTTTCCGCATCCTATCAATGTGAACCAGGGCTGAGAGGAGGAGGAGGAGCCGGGGGCACGGTCGGGGAACCCCAAAAAAGGATGTTCAGGCCGCTGTGTGCAATTCTATTGCTCATAGCAGGTAAGTATAACATGTTTGTTTTAAAAAAAATAATTCCGTATTTATCGGCGTGTGATGGACAAAATTGCAGTATGATCAGTGTCCATCTGCCTGCTGAGGAGCGAACGAGCGCCGCCGAGATAGACACAGAGCCAGATGTCCTGTGTACTCGGCTCGTCTCGCAGTTCCGCCCCTTGGCCTGGCTCTTATGATGGACATAACACTGGTCCAATGGCGGGACGTAAATGCTAGGAGCTGGACTGGGCGTGACTGCGAGCGGAGCCGAGAACACAGGAGATTCGGCTCTGTCTTTTTCGGCGGCAGCCGTTCGGCGTATAACACGCACCCATGATTTTCCCCTCATTTTAAGGGGGAAAAGTGCGTGTTATACACTGATAAATACGGTATATTTTACAGCCACTTAAAAAAGAAAAAAACAAAAGGGCAGTCTGTCATCCTAGTATAAATAGAGTAAAAATAAACCCACGGTCATAAAAAGATAGAGAAATCGGAACCTGACAACAACCACATTCATAGAAATGAAGACAGATTTGACATTCTCTTCTTTTTACTGACCGGTCCCCAGCAGCATCCCTAAAGCTGCTTTGCAAATTCTGACCGTTTTGACGTGAGCCCGTAGACATGGCTTTCATTAGTTGGGACTGGACTTCCCAAATGATTTTCAGAAAGTCTACAAATGTAAAAGACTTTCCCACTTAGAAACCGCTAAAGCACATTGGTGACTGTCTTTTATGTGCAGATTTATATATTAAATCCTATCATTTCTTCTTTTTATTTTGCAGTCATGATAAACAGGACACAGAAGAAGTTGTAGAGTTGCACGACGGTAAGTCTTTCAGGTATTACAGTTGCTTATCAAATAGGGGTGCAACAGATCAAAAAACTCACGGATCGGATCATTTTTCAGATCAGCAAGAAATCTTGTTACACCCACCGGAGTTTTAGATTTCACAGTTATTTTCAACACAAAACGGAGCTTATATGCTTAAATACAGTATTTGGAAATCCGACGGACTGTTTACATGTTCAATTTTAAAAGCAGCAGCAAACCTGCTGACCTTACATAGTCGCTAATGTGACGGAACACCTCTGATTTTCACATTTAACTAAATGTGAAAATCAGAGGTGTTTTGTCACATTAGCAAGCATGTAAGGTTTGCTGCTGCTTTTAAAATTGAACATGTAAACAGTCCGTTGGATTTCCAAATACTGTATTTAAGTTTAAGCATATTTAAGCATATAAGCTCCGTTTTGTGTTGAAAATAACTGTGAAATCTAAAACTCTGGTGGGTGTAAAAAGATGTCCGCTTGCCCCCTCCTTACTATCATTACTGTGCAGGAGTGTGGGGTGGAGCAAGATGGTGGCGACAAAACATCACTACAGCGGCCGCCGCCGGGTGTACCAAGATGGCCGCCGCTCCGAAGCCGCGGCCTTTCCTATGGCCGAGGCTGCTGAGCGCTCCGCGGATCGCGTGGTGTGCCGATCCGAACAGGGTAGCCCGTTCGGATCACGGATCAGTGACGATCCGTTGCACCACTATTCTCAAACAAACTTTCCTGGTTGATGACAAAATAAGTATAACTTCATTACACGAAGAAGATATAATCCTGCTTATTATTCTCCCCCGAAGACTAGCCAACAGCCAGAGCTTTGTTATGGGAGCAGTTCTGCAGCAGCTGTGAGTCGCTCACTTTATAATATATGTTGATTTGTAGCTGAAATACATGTGCAGTTCTAGACTGCTGGTGTGACCATTATTAGCAGCTGCATTGATGTACATTGAGTAGCCAGTAATGCTGGTGCTATTGAACACAGGTAAGATTTCTGCAGGTCTGTGCTATGAATCTCTAGAGCAGCACTTCTCATTTTTTTAACTCAGAGAAATCCTTGAAATATCTTTTTAGGTCTCAGGGAATCTCTACCAATAATGACTATATCTACAGGTCACTTTACAATTAGCGTGGTAATCAGCAGGAAGAATGTTCCTTACATCGGTGAACAGTGGGGGAAAATGCTCCTTAGGTTGGTGACCATTGGGAAGAAGACTGCTTACATTGGTGGTCAGTGGGAAGAGTGCTCCTTACATTGGTGGTCAGTGGGAAGAATGCTCCTTACATTGGTGGTCAGTGGGAAGAATGCTCCTTACATTGGAGGTCAGTGGGAAGAATGCTCCTTACATTGGAGGTCAGTGAGAAGAATGCTCCTTACATTGGAGGTCAGTGGGAAGAATGCTCCTTACATTGGAGGTCAGTGGGAAGAATGCTCCTTTTTACATTGGAGGTCAGTGGGAAGAATGCTCCTTTTACATTGGAGGTCAGTAGGAAGAATGCTCCTTTACATTGGAGGTCAGTGGGAAGAATGCTCCTTACATTGGTAACCAGTAGGAAGAACGTCCCTTATATTGGTGACCAGTGGGCAGGATGCCTTTTTATATTAGTGACCATTGGGAGAAATGCTCCTTACGTCGATTGTTAGTGGGAAGAACGATCCTCACATGGGTAGTCATTGAGATAAATTCCCTCCTTACATGGGGGGGCATTGAGAAGAATGCCCCCTCCACAGATCACTAAAAAGATCATTGGTGTCTGTGCTTATGTCTTTAAAAGTCAAAAATTGCTTATTGCTCAAGGAACCCCCCCAGGTTTCCATAGTACCTTGGTTGCGAGACACTGATCTAGACACATTCCTCCTCATTGGCTGCTATATATTAGCGGCAAAAGCACTCTGAGGGTTTGTGAAACTGATGCAGAATTACTCCGGTGACCTAGTCTTGGTACAGGAATTGGGTAGCTATTCAGGCATACATGTAGGCAGTCATCTATGAATAACGCACAGCATGTTGTTTGTCTACAGGTGATGAGACGAGTGCTGATGAGCATACCGCGGTGGCCATTGCTACTGTCCAGCAAGCAGCCTTCGCAGACCACAACATTCAGTATCAGTTCCGCACAGAAAACAATGGAGGTCAGGTATGTAGATTACGCTACCACGAAAAAAATGGAGGTCCACATTGCTTGTTCTGCTAGTGGTTTCCAAGTCGTGAGGTGGCATTCACCTACCAGCTAGTTGTGTTGGTCACCAATTACTTACCCGTAAGCCAGCACAGAGGACACCTGCATTCTCTTGGTTTTAGAAATCTGTACACTAAAGTCTCCATCACAGTGGTCTGAGCATCTTATAAGGACTAAATTAAGTTCTAGATTGGCAGTTTGTGATTGTGGCTGTACAGTATATCATTCTTCTGTTCAGTTTTTGCTCTTGCTGGTAAATTTTTTGCTTTATGGTGTATTTTCTTGTCTTCTCCAGGTGACATACAGAGTAGTCCAGGTGACAGATGGTCAGCTGGATGGTCAGGGTGATACGACTGGAGCAGTGAGTGTGGTTTCTACTGCAGCCTTTACTGGCGCCCCACAAGCTGTAGCACAGGTGAGAGTCACACATGCAGTGCTAGCGGTGTGTACACAACCTCTACTAATCTCCAGCCTTCCCTGCAGTCTTGCCACAGTTGTACTAAGCTTCTCTTCTGTGCTAAAACTGCTTACATTGATTTCACTGCACACTGTGACCTTCGCACAGTGTTCATTTGAAATCTGCAGTAAGTCAGATGGATCCCGCCTCAATTCCTGGCTGGAGGACATCAAGCTTCGTGTAGCCCTTTCCCCTCTAGTCTTACTGTCCCTGGCCCATCTCTCTTTGTTCTTTGGATTTCAGTTCTTTCATTCATAGAGGCACAGCATCACATGTGGGTGTTGCATGCAAATCCTCCAGGCTGGCATTCACCTATCAAGGCATTTTGATATTTGCATAACTCCTCCAAAGAGCCAGCCCACTTCTTGCATGAGGGCTGAAGACTTTGAAGAGGAGTACTGAGGCAGCGTGCTGTGATGTTTTCAGGAATCTATGTACAGCACCCTTCCAGTTCCTCCCACCAACCATGATCTGTCTGCGTTTCATAGAGCAGCAGACAGACTCAGTGATGATAATACTGGGTATTTGTTATATAGGCTTACCTGTAGTTTAAAAACAAAAAAAGTTTACTACAACTTTAAGCCTAAAAGCGGAGGTTCGCTAACCGCTGCAAAAATTAAAAGCCAGCAGCTGCACATACTGCAGCTGCTGACTTTTAATAATAGGACACTTGCCTGTCTTGGAGTCCAGCAATGTCGGCATTGCAGCTGATGTTTCTATCAGCTGTCGTGTGCTGCCGCCTCCATTGCAAGTATGGGGACCCCGGCAGTGTAGCCTTACGACTTCACGCCGGGAACCCTACTGCGCTTTGTTCCGCTCCTCTCTCCTACTGGCCGGGCAGGGAGGAGGAGGGTGCCCGAGCGGTGATGCAAATATCCATGGTTGAGGCTCCCGGAAGTGGGAACAGAATATCTCCCCCCCCCCACCCCCCGAAAAGTGCCAAGGGGGGAAGGGGTACAATGAGCGGAAGTTCCACTTTTGGGTGGAACTTCGCTTTAAATAAAGAGCGTCTGTCTTTTTACAAAAAAAACCTAAAGAACCACAGTTCCTTGTGCAGACTCAAGAAAAAGACCACGTTTTTCCATGCCCATTCTCCTCCACTGCTTTCTTCCTAGAGTTTTTTTGCTACGCAAATATTGTTCTATATAGCATCCCATCACTGCTCAGATGTGGTGGCTGCATTTATTTTTTACTTTTCAGGTTAGGAACATGTTTTGCAAATACAAAATACCAGTTGATCTTGCCAGAAATGCAGTGTTATTGTCTTTTTTCCTGTAAGCTGAATTGAAGGCACAAACAATGTTCTATATCTTCTGAAAATTACTAATCCCTCCGTCATGTAATGTAGATGACGAGAGAAAAACATGTCTGAAGTCCAGCTTATGTGACAACTATGGCTTTCCTCAATACATACAGTCTATTAAGTGAGTCTAGGCACTACAGGACAGGAAATGTGTTATTTGGACCTTTACCAGGTGAAAATAAGGGGAATAAAAGCCTGATAAAAGGAAACAAATGTAACCACCACATCGAAGGACTGGTCATCTGAAATATATGATGTTTGGGGTTTAGCTATGCTTTAGTTTGTATGGAGGTTGATAGTTCAGTTAAATCAATAGCATGGTACAGAGACTGAAGTGCAGGGGAAAGGGTAAGGATATTCTTCCCCCAGCCTTGTGGAAAACAACTTTGCAGAGTTATTCTTTTTTTAAAGGCATCCCATATGCTTTGTTTTACAAACCTGTATAGATTTAGGGCTCTATATCGAATAGTTTTTAGGAAGATAACCTATTATTTTATCTCTGCCTGTCACAGGCCGTCATCCAGAACCCTTTCAGCAATGGCGGAAGCCCTTCAACAGATGCAGTCAGCGGGGAGACGCGGTTTGCGTACTTCCCAGCTTCCAACGTGGGCGACACCACTGCAGTATCTGTACAGACAACTGACCAACAACTGGCCCAGGCTGGAGGTAAGGGAACCTATTTGTCAGATCTTCTGCTCTCCATTTGGAATTTAAACATGACTTCAAAGGCCATCTCCGGGCAAATCAAGTTTTCCCTTGCTGTGGGGCTGTGCCTGCACTTCAAGGGTTAACTGTCTTTTTTTTTTTTTTATCTAGGAGACTGGAGAAGGGAGTTATACTCCTCCGTGCACAAGACCAGTCCCTGCGGCTCCTGATCCTAACCAACCCGGCACAGCCCCACTGCATGAGAACTTTATATTTTGTTGCCCGGAGTTGAGCTTTCATCTTTCTTGTGCATTTAAGTGAAGCTTTGGTTTTCCTACAGCATGGGAAAGATTTTTTATTTATTTTTTTTCCAACATTTCATAGGCTATGCTGCCATATTGTACATATGGGTGGACTGAGTCACCTTCTGGCCTTTTTATAGTTCTTGTGTACATCAGCAGTGAGATTTCCTTTATCCGGGTTACTGCTGCATAATATGAAATGAAGGATAAAAAAGATGAAGTGAGATTTCCTCGCTATGACCATAGCAGGTCGGTGGGGATGGGATGCTCAATGCAAAGTGATTCCATCAGAACCTTCCTAAGGGGCATTAGAAATGCTTAGAGTGTCAGTAAACCGAAATAATATATATAATATTGCCGTATAAGAATTCTTAATGTTCCTGAAGAGCCTTTTTATTTCCTTCTTTTATTATGCATTAGTTACCTTGTTATCCTGCCAGCCACCTTATTTTCCTGGATCATCATAACAGCTGGTTTCACAGAGGAAGTGCTGGACAGCACGGTGTTCTGTATACTATAATAGTCTGCCTGTGATTTTAACAGGCAGCCATGCCCCCTTGGCCTGCTCCTAGCTGCAGATTGACAGCGGCTTCCTTAGGGAGGATCCCTGTCAAAACAGAAGTCTACAGAGCAGCGCCTCCAACTTGGATGGGGAGGAGAAGAAAAGACCAAGCGGTCACATGAACACTGAAAGGAAAACAAGGTTGTTAAAGCTACTTTTTAAAAACCTAAACTACAGTGCAGGGCATGCTTAGGTAATGTGTAAGTGATGCCATCAGGCGTTTGCTAGTTTCACTTTACATTCACTTGAATTTCTGATTTACCGGTACAGCACGTCCTTGATACTGTGTGCTATTTAGTCCAAAATAAGACTTCTCTGACATAGTTACATAGTTAGTCAGGTTGAAAAAAGACAGAAGTCCATCCAGTTCAACCATAAAAAAAATGATATATATTTATAATAATATCCTACCATCCCATATAGCCAATTCTATACCCACAGTTGATCCAGAGGAAGGCGAAAAACCCCAGCAGAGCATGATCCAATTTGCTACAGCAGGGAAAAAAATTACTTCCTGATCCCCCGAGAGGCAATCGGATTTACCCAGATCAACTTTACCTATAAATGTCAGTACCCAGTTATATTATGTACATTTAGGAAAGAATCCAGACCTTTCTACTGAGCTGGCCAGAACCACCTCTGGAGGGAGTCTGTTCCACATTTTCACAGCTCTTACTGTGAAGAAACCTTTCCTTATTTGGAATTTAAATTTCTTTTCCTCTAGACGTAAAGAGTGCCCCCTTGTCCTTTTTGTGTTGACTGTAAAGTGAATAACTCAACACCAAGTTCACAATATTGACCCCTTATATATTTGTACATGTTGATAATATCCCCCCTTATTCTCCTCTTCTCAAGAGAGAATAAATTCAGTTCCTCTAATCTTTCCTCATAGCTGAGCTCCTCCATGCCTCTTATCAGTTTGGTTGCCCTTCTCTGCACTTTCTCCAGTTCCCCGATATCCTTTTTGAGAACTGGTGCCCCAAACTGAACTGCATATTCCAGATGAGGTCTTAGTAATGATTTGTACAGGGGGGGGGGGGGGGGCAAAATTATATCTCTCTGGAGTCCATACCTCTCTTAATACAAGTAAGGATTTTGCTCACCTTGGAAACCGCAGCTTGGCATTGCATGCGATTATTGAGCTTCTCCACTATGGATCTCTCCAGTTGTACTCCCCCTAGTATGTATGATGCATGCCTATTCTTGGCCCTCAAGTGCATAACTTTACATTTATCAACATTAAATCTCATCTGCCACATAGTCGCCCAATTAGACAGAGCATTGAGGTCGGCTTGTAAATTGGAGACATCCTGTAAGGACGTTATTCCACTGCATAGCTTGGTGTCATCTGCAAAGACAGAAATGTTACTTTTGATCCCAGACCCAATATCATTTATAAAGATATTACAAAGTAAGGGTCCCAGCACTGAACCTTGGGGTACACCACTGATAACCTTACACCATTCAGAGTAAGAATCATTAACCACCACTCTCTGAATTCTGTCTTTTAGCCAGTTTTCTATCCATTTACAAACTGATATTTCCAATCCTGTAGACTTTACCTTACACATGAGCCGTGTGTGGGGAACTGTATCGAACACTTTTGCAAAATCCAAGTATACCACGTCCACCGCCACCCCTCTGTCCAAGTATACCACGTCCACCGCCACCCCTCTGTCCAAGGTTCTACTTACCTCTTCATAAAAAGAAATCGGGTTTGTCTGACAACTTCTGTCTTTCATGAGTCTGTTGCTTAAATTTTTTTTTTTTCCAGCAAGAACTCGTCTATGTGATCTTTTATTAATCTCTCCCAACTATAGAAGTTAAACTAACAGGTCTATAGTTACTTGGTAAAGACTTTGTTCCCTTTTTTAAATATAGGCACCACATTGGCCCTGTGCCAATCCAGTGGTAACATTCCAGTCATTAATGAGTCCCTAAAAATGAGATACAATGGCTTTGAAATTACAGAGCTCAATTCTTTTAGGATGTGTGGGTGTATGCCATCTGGTCCAGGTGCTTTATCCACCTTTATTCTGTCTACATATTTCTGGACCATATCACTTTTGAGCCATTGTGGATTTGGGGCTGTGTCGCTACCACCCCCATTTTGGACATGAGCTCCCCCATGCTCCTTTGTATACACAGAACTGAAGAAAGTATTTAATAAATTAGCCTTCTCTTTGTCCCCAGTCACCCACTCTAGATTATTTTGTAAAGGGCCTACATGCTCAGACTTTACATTTTTTACTATAAAATATATTTGAATTTTTTTGGGGGGTTTGTCCTACTATATTTTGCAATCTGTCATTCGTTTTGAATTTTTGCATCCTTGTTTTCCTTTTTACATATACTGTTACATTCTTTGTAACATTTAAATGACACTAGTGTTCCTTAATTTTTATATTTTTTAAAAGCTCTTTTCTTATAGTTTATAGCTTTTTTTTTTTTTTTTTTTTTTTTTTTTTTTTTTTTTTTCTTTGTCCGTGAGCCACAGGTTTTATTTTTAGCCTTTTAAACTTATTGCCGATTTTGTGCAACAAAACTGAAGCTCCACTGCCAAGAGTTCCAGATACAACGTTATTCCATTAAAAGTCAGGGGTACAATCCAAAAATGCATTTCTGAGTTCCAAGCGCCTCCTTTTATCAGGGTTTAAAAAAAAAAACAAAAAAAAAACAATGTGAATAGACTAGAAGTGAACTGGACTTTTTTTTTTTTTTTTTGCAGTGTAATTGCAAGCACAGACCTTGTCGGCAGCTGGTTTGACAGCAACCAATTAACAATTTTATGTCTACCTTTTAGGGCAATTTTACGTCATGATGACCCCTCAAGATGTGATTCCTGCGGGAACACAGAGGACTATAGCACCGCGCACTCACCCCTACTCTCCGTACGTACCAGTAACTGTTTAAGCTCTGATATGTTCCTATACAATAAAACTACTTAATTTCTGGCGGGTTCAGCTCCCCCGTTGCCAGCACTGTTTTCAATTGTGGTGATATGTCTTAACAGTTGTGGTGTTTTTTATAGTTTCAGCCCTGGTGTCCAGCCTGAGGCCCTTTGTCACCTATAGTGAAGCCCTAGGGACTCCTGCTTACCTGAGGCAGTTGAGGAAAACTATTCTTTAGATAGGCAGTGGGTAAATTGTTAATTTGTTTTTGCTCTTCTTTCTGTGCTGTCCACACCTCTGCCCATAAGTCATTTTTTAACCACTTCCCACCCATATGACGTCCTCTGGTTGCACCTGCAGGCATCATCCCGGTATGATGTTCAGCTTGTGATTCCTTCTTTACCAGAAGTGATTTGAGTGGCTGACCAGCCACTCAATCACTTCTGCAAGCTGTGCCTACCACCGCCGCCTTTCCTGGGCTTTGCCGTCCGATCGCGGAGCCTGGGAGCAATGTGACGGCAGCACTACACAGAGAGAGAGAGGAACTGACTACTTTCCCTCCCTCTCTGTGACCCCTGAAACCAGAAGCGACAAGGATTTTGGCTTTGTTTACCCAGCCATTAGCGACCAGGATAGCATTTGATTAGACCAATCTGTGTCTGATTGGCTGCATTGAAGCCCAGAGGAGAGTGTTGAGGTCAAATTTGGCAATAAAGTTGATGTAAAAAAAAAAAAAGATTTAGAGACCGTAAAAAATAAAAATAATAAAAAAAAAAAGTTTGGAATAAAATAATATTAAAAATGTACATATGCTTGTGTGTGTAAACACACAAGCATATGTAAACGGTGATCTTGCCACACGTGAGGTATTGCCACAACTGTTAGAGCAATATTTATAGCACCAGATCACTGGTGTATCTCTAAAGTTGGTAACCTGTAAAGGCTTTTAAAGCGTCAGATTTTTAGGTACAGTAGTTTGGCACCGTTCCACGGAAGAGCACAAAAAAAAGCTACAGTTGGGCTTTAACAATCATTCTTTATCTCTCTTTCTTTCAGGACAGAAAGTTGTAGTTTCTGGAACAATGGTGTGTTAGGTGTGACTTTTTGTTGCTGTAAATAATATGAAAGCTGTGTGCAATTTTTTGTTCCCTCCCAACAAGTGACACAAGCTTTCTGTTTCCTGGTAACAATTTTTTTTTTTTTTTTTTTTTTTTTTTTTACATATGTTTTATTTACCAAGAACTTTTTTTTTTTTCTTCCACGGACTAGTTGGCTATCTCTTACAATTATGTGACCAGGAACTGCACTGGTTGGGTGCTGGTCATCAGTGATGTGACCACATGCCTCCAGTGAACGTTTGTATTTTAAGTTGGCGTGGATCGTTGTGGGCAGTCATTAAGTGGTTAATATGTATAGAGTCATAAGTAAAGAGAAGAAAAAAAAGAAAAAAAAAAGTCATGGGTTTTAACCACTTGCTGTCTGAGGCAATTTTTGCAATATCGCTTACGTGTTCAAATCATTTTTAAGATTCAAGACGCCAAGATTTAAAATCGCAACAAACTGTACCTAAAATTGTCCATAGGTGACGTTTGAAAGCCTTTACAGGTTATCAGTTTGTAGTTAAAGTGGTTCTAAAGGCAGAAGTTTTTTTTCATCTTCGTGCATGAAGATAAAAAGCCTTCTGTGTGCAGCAGCCCCCCTAATACTTACCTGAGCCCCATCTCGATCCAGCGATGTTGCGCAAGAGACTCAGCTGTCCGGGACTCTCCCTCCTGATTGGCTAAGACACAGCTCCATTGGCTCCCGCTGCTGTCAAAGTCAGTGAGCCAATGAGGAGAGAGAGGGAGCAGGGCCAAGCCGCGGCTCCATCTCTGAATGGACACACAAAACAGCGGCTCGGGTGCCCCCAAAGCAAGCTGCTTGCGCTGGGGGCAGGAGGGAGTGGCCAGGAGTGCCGGTGGGGGACCCGAGAAGAGGAGGATCGGTGCTCTGTGCAAAACCAACTGCATGGCGCGGTTAAGTACGAGCCTTTACAATCATTTTAATCACAAATTCTGAACCTAGAATTATTGCTCACTGTAAAGTTTGCGATGATTCCTCACATATGGTGCAGTCACCATTTGCACACGAATGCCAGAACTAAGCACGCATTTGCACGTATGCATCAGCTGCTTCCCTGACTGTAACAGCCAGGGATTGACGGTTCTAAAAATTCACCATGTTCCTCATTCTCCTCTGCGGGAAGCCATCCCTACCGTTTACTGTGATCCTGGAGTGGAGGAGTCTGGGAACTACCGCAGGCAGGAGGGGTGGGGTTCAGCCAAGCTGTAAAAGTGATTGGGTGACTGAAGTGCCATCTGGATCACTTTTACATGTCAGCCAATCATCGCCTGCTGAAAAAAAAAAACTGCACCAGGATCATGGTTTACAGCTGCAGGTATAAGCACTTAGGCTGGGTTCACACTAGTGCAATGCGGGAACCCTGCGAATCCACTGCGGGTTCCCGCATCGCACCCGACATATGCAAACTGCTGGGGAGTGTCATAAAACATATAGGACACCCCCATTTCAGCTTGCATATCGCACTGCAAACTGGCAGTTTGGATATGAATCGGATTGCATAGGTGTGAACACCCATACGATCCGATTCTGGTGCGGACCAAAAAAGGGTCCTGTGCGTGTTTGGTCCAAATGTGGTGCGATATCAGCCATACTATCTATATGGCTGAAATCGCATTGCATGGACATCGCATGTGATCTGCAGTGTGGTACGAATCACATGCGATATCGCACAGCGCACTAGTGTGAACCGGGCCCTACTGACAGGACACTTTAAAAGGTACGATCGTCGGCAAATGGTTTATGACGGTATTGGTTCACCTATGACCACATAGAACAGCCAACATGGTTTTGGGACTCGAACACCACCTTTAAAGGGGGCGGTCTTTGAACCTCTGAAACGCATTGCCTGTCCTATGTTATCAGTATTGGTTCACAAATGACATATAGGGATTGATTTACTAAAACTGGAGAATGCTAAATCTGGTGCAGCTGTACGTGGTAGCCAATCGGCTTCCAGATTTCTTTTGTCAAAGCTTAATTGAACAAGCTGAAGTTAGAAGCTGATTGGCTACCATACACAGCTGCACCAGATTTTGCACTCTCCAGTTTTAGTAAATTATTATTATACAGGATTTACATAGCGCAGTGCTTTACAATGTTAGGGATGACCGTACATCTACAATACAATTCAATACAGGAAGAATCGAAGGGCCCTGCTCATTAGAGCTTACAATCTAGGAGGGAGAGTCAAGTGATACAAAAGGGTAATAACTGTGGGGGATGAAGAGAAGAAAGCGAAAAGTTCATTTGTTAGGTGGAGGCAGGATGGTTTCTCTGAAGAGAAAAGTTTTCAGGGATCGCCAAACTAAAAGTAGATAAATTTGGAGATAGTCTGACAGATTGGGGTAGGGAATTCTAGAGGATGGGAGAGGCTTGGGATAAGTCCTGGAGGGGTGTATGGGAGGAGGTGACAAGGGAGCTAGAGAACAGGAGGTCTTGGGAGCAACGAAGAGGAAGATTAGGTTGGTATTTTGAGAATCAACCGCCACAAAGTCCAATGGCTTTAGCCGCCTGCAGTGATCGTTGTGTTCTGCTGGTGGGGAAGGTTCCTTGCACTGTGGGAGGGATTCCTCCATTAACACTGACTGTGTTGATGGGGCAATCAAGCAATTTCCTTTCCTTCAACCTGCAGTTGAAGAAAATAAAATGGCATGGTATATGGGGCTGCCTTATGCGCAAAGTCTGTTTGTGTCAGTGGTCACAGCTTTCCATTCCTGTTCACGTGGCATTGTGCTGCTGTTTTTCACACAGTCTAATCTAAGCTTCATGTATCTTATCTAGAATAAAGTAGTCATTCATTTTTGTCTGTTGGTTCCTTATCAGGAAAATGGATGGAAACAGAACTCCACGTGATGAGCGGCGTCGAGCGCAACACAATGAAGGTAAATGGTTGGCTGTGACATTGCTGGATAATATCTTATGACTTTTCTCTGTCTGAGGAATTCCATTCTGACTGACTGTTCTTCCCCACAGTGGAGAGAAGGCGAAGAGACAAGATTAACAATTGGATCGTCCAGCTGTCCAAAATCATTCCAGATTGCAACTTAGATACCAGCAAAACAGGAGCAGTAAGACCAGTTCTTTTTATATCAGTTTTCCAGACTTGCTTGTTTTGATAAACCCGTCTAATTCCAGTAACGAAATACTCGTCCCATTTCCAGCAAAGTAAAGGCGGGATTCTCTCCAAAGCCTGTGACTACATCCGTGACCTGCGCCAGACTGGCCAGCGTATGCAGGAAACGTATAAGGAAGTGGAGAGGCTGCAGATGGACAATGAGCTGTTACGTCAGCAGGTCAGTAAAGCCCAGTGTGGGCAGTAGACAATTTGGTGTTGTGCTCAGTTTTTTATTGAGTTGGTACATATTCAGGGCTGTAGGCACCTTTTTGTTCAAGTCACCGTAGTAAGGGCTTTTCGTTTTTGGCTTTTGGTCCAGCGTAAGCTTACCTTACAGATTATGTCCCAGCAGAAGCGCTCTCTTTCATCTCTCGCTCTCTTTCATCTCTCGCTCTCTTTCATCTCTCGCTCTCTTTCATCTCTCGCTCTCTTTCCTCTCGCGCTCTCTTTCCTCTCGCGCTCTCTTTCCTCTCGCGCTCTCTTTCCTCTCGCGCTCTCTTTCCTCTCGCGCTCTCTTTCCTCTCGCGCTCTCTTTCCTCTCGCGCTCTCTTTCCTCTCGCGCTCTCTTTCCTCTCGCGCTCTCTTTCCTCTCGCGCTCTCTTTCCTCTCGCGCTCTCTTTCCTCTCGCGCTCTCTTTCCTCTCGCGCCCCCTCTCGCGCTCTCTCTCGCGCTCTCTCTCGCGCCCCCTCTCGCGCCCCCTCTCGCGCCCCCTCTCGCGCTCTCTCTCGCGCCCCCTCTCGCGCTCTCTCTCGCGCCCCCTCTCGCGCTCTCTCTCGCGCCCCCTCTCGCGCTCTCTCTCGCGCCCCCTCTCGCGCTCTCTCTCGCGCCCCCTCTCGCGCTCTCTCTCCCGCCCCCTCTCGCGCTCTCTCTCCCGCCCCCTCTCGCGCTCTCTCTCCCGCCCCCTCTCGCGCTCTCTCTCCCGCCCCCTCTCGCGCTCTCTCTCCCGCCCCCTCTCGCGCTCTCTCTCCCGCCCCCTCTCGCGCTCTCTCTCCCGC
Organism: Rana muscosa; assembly: GCA_029206835.1. Lineage (NCBI taxonomy): Eukaryota > Metazoa > Chordata > Amphibia > Anura > Ranidae > Rana > Rana muscosa. Next base: position 67,425,912 of record CM055124.1, on the reverse strand, counting down.
CCCCTCTCGCGCTCTCTCTCCCGCCCCCTCTCGCGCTCTCTCTCCCGCCCCCTCTCGCGCTCTCTCTCCCGCCCCCTCTCGCGCTCTCTCCCGCCCCCTCTCGCGCTCTCTCTCTCTCTCTCTCTCCCGCCCCCTCTCGCGCTCTCTCTCTCTCTCTCCCGCCCCCTCTCGCGCTCTCTCTCTCTCTCTCTCCCGCCCCCTCTCGCTCTCTCTCTCTCTCTCTCTCCCGCCCCCTCTCGCGCTCTCTCTCTCTCTCTCTCCCGCCCCCTCTCGCGCTCTCTCTCTCCCGCCCCCTCTCGCGCTCTCTCTCTCCCGCCCCCTCTCGCGCTCTCTCTCTCTCTCTCTCCCGCCCCCTCTCGCGCTCTCTCTCTCTCTCTCTCTCCCGCCCCCTCTCGCGCTCTCTCTCTCTCTCTCTCCCGCCCCCTCTCGCGCTCTCTCTCTCTCTCTCTCCCGCCCCCTCTCGCGCTCTCTCTCTCTCTCTCTCTCTCCCGCCCCCTCTCGCGCTCTCTCTCTCTCTCTCCCGCCCCCTCTCGCGCTCTCTCTCTCTCTCTCTCCCGCCCCCTCTCGCGCTCTCTCTCTCTCTCTCTCCCGCCCCCTCTCGCGCTCTCTCTCTCTCTCCCGCCCCCTCTCGCGCTCTCTCTCTCTCTCTCTCCCGCCCCCTCTCGCGCTCTCTCTCTCTCTCTCTCTCTCCCGCCCCCTCTCGCGCTCTCTCTCTCTCTCTCTCTCCCGCCCCCTCTCGCGCTCTCTCTCTCTCTCCCGCCCCCTCTCGCGCTCTCTCTCTCTCTCCTGCCCCCTCTCGCGCTCTCTCTCTCTCTCTCTCTCCTGCCCCCTCTCGCGCTCTCTCTCTCTCTCTCTCTCCTGCCCCCTCTCGCGCTCTCTCTCTCTCTCTCTCTCCTGCCCCCTCTCGCGCTCTCTCTCTCTCTCTCTGCCCCCTCTCGCGCTCTCTCTCTCTCTCTCTGCCCCCTCTCGCGCTCTCTCTCTGCCCCCTCTCGCGCTCTCTCTCTCCCGCCCCTCTCGCGCTCTCTCTCTCCCCCCCTCCCCCTCTCTCTCCCTCTCTCTCTCTTTCCCGCCCACCAGAGGCGGCAGGAGCCGCTGGCTCCTGCTGCTGTCAGTCAAATCCTTTGAGAAGAGGGTGGGGCCGAGCCACGCTATGTGTGTTTATGGATGCACATAGTCCAGCTTGGGAGCGGCCACCATTGGAAGTAGGTTCCTATGGGGGCACACAGAGGAGGAAGATCCTACAGTGCTGGGTGGGGGGAGACCCCAGAACAGGCAAGTATAGCCTGCAATATGTACGTACTAACTTCCTCGGTTGGGTAATTTGCATTGAACTTACGGACGTGCTTTAGTGTGAATTTAGATTCTCTGCAGCATCAGTCACAGCCGCCGTATTGATATCCTGTAACTTTTCCAGATTGAAGAGCAGAAGAATGAAAACACACTTCTGAGGGCACAGCTGCAGCAGCACAGCATTGAGATCGTGGAAGAGACTCCGAGGTCGTAAGATCCGTCACCGAGCCACGTAGTGGGGATTTTTTTTTTTTTTTAGGGATTAAAATTGCCACGGAGAAACTTGTACATTAGCACCCCTCCCTCCTCCTTTTACTGTTGCCACCACCCCTCCTCCTCTTACCCAGCCTCCCGCTCCCTTTAAATGTATTGTGTCAAAGATCTTTTTGTCAATCCTCAAGAAAGACATCTGGGAATGAACACACAAAAAAAAAACGTGGAGGGGGTGGTGTGAGGGACAAACGTTGGGCCTTCTTTTGCAGGAGGCAGAAACCCTCCACTTCCTGGACTAACGAACTCGAGCACCTCGAAGAATGGCCAGGCCTCTTCACTGCCAGCGGGACCTGAATTTGACTCTTCTTCTTTTTTTTTTTTTTTTTTTTTGAGGAATTTTGGAATTAGAGGGTTAAACGCATTGCATTGCTCCTTCTTTTTTTTTTTTTCCTTTTTATAAATATATAAATACAAACCTACCTTTAGACTTTTAGCAATGAAAACTTAGGTAAAGTAACTTCCTTTCACCCCTTGAACCCTTATCCTTTTTTTTTTTTTTTTTTTTTGCTTTCTTTTAAAGAAAAAAGAAAAATACAAAAACAGCAGTTGTGACTGTCTAGCATGTGTGGAAGGATGGAAGAATCGTGTAGTTTTAGAATACATTTTGTGGGAATGACTTATTATCTTAAGCAAAGAGCGCATCTGCTGCTAGAGGCACAAGTTATTTGCCTGCGAGCTTTGGAGTTTCATTATATTATTATTATTATTTTATTTTTTTTAAGTTATGTTTAACGTCCACTAAAAACCTGATCAATACCTGACTCAACCTTCTTCTTGCAGCAACCTAAACTGCCACAAGGTGGCGACAGAGAGCTATGTATCAAGCAGGTCATGAAAAAGCCTATGATGAATCAATATTGGTCCGTTCTTTTTTGTTTGTTTTTTTTTGCTTTTGCTTTCCAAGTCCTGTAAGGATATTCGCTATAAAAGCAATATTTAATCGGAATACCATCAGGTGTATCTATGCACTTTATCCATCTCTCTCAGCAGCTTCATTGCGTCATACAGTCCATTGCCATCTGTGAAGAGTTTTTTTTTATTTTTTCTCTTTGAAAATGTCTTTTAAACTGAAATCTGGGGTGCTGAAAAACAACTACCCTTCCCAGTGGGGCTCCCCCCCAAAAGACATGCTCATTTTTGCCTAGGGTACTAGGAAAAAAGGATTTCTATTTACCTCATTCTGTGTGCTCTTCAGTCAGCTGGCACTCACCTCTTCCCTCCAACAGTCCAAGCTGTAGGTGGGTTCTCAACATCCTCACTGCTGGTCCTGCATTGTACATGATGATGCCAGAGCGGTGCATGTGGGACCACCCGCTGAAGAGAAGCAGCATCAGGGAACTGGTCACATTGCTGGCTGGTACTTGAGGAAGAGTTCTGCCCCCACCCCCTCCAGAAATTAAGAGTCAGCAGCTGCAAATGCTGTAGCTGCTGACTTTTAATATTAAGGAACGTATCTGCCCAGGCATCCAGCAGTGACTTCACTCGAGCCGATTCTTGAATCGGTGGCCTGGCGCCATCATCTTACCTAAGGAAAACCAACAATGAAGCCGTGGACCACAGCCGGTTTCCTACTGCGCATACGCAAATCGCGATGTGTTCTGTGAATGGTAATGAAATGTATAACATTTGTGTAAAGATCTAAAAAAAATTATAAATACCAAATTACCACATTCTCTCTGTTTTCAGCTGTATAAGCGCTGGGGAAGGAGAAACGGCAGTACACTGAGCTTCCCAGTGAATGGCTGTGCAGTGGGAGGTAATTTAGCTATAGTCTGATCACTGGAGGAGAGCAGGCTGAGTTCCCAGCATAGCCAGAAAACTGACTACGGTGTGTTCTGCTTGGTGTGGTCAGTTTTTAATCAGAAAGCGGATGGGGCTGGCAGGAACACCAGAGATTTCACACAAAGGAAGCAATACTAAGAGAACAGGAGACTTTCTCATACAAGTACATGGTACAGCAGCCACATATCAGGAATATAAAATGTTGGGTGTACATATTCTTAAAGGATAAGAGAAGTAAAACTGATTTTTAATGGTACCCTAAGCAAACAAATAAGCATTTAACCCTTACAGTGCTTGGGAAGTCCCATTGCAAGAGCTTTTTTATTTCCCCAGAGATTGGCCTTCAGTGATTGGTAGTTTGGTACCGATTCCCGCCTCCAGATCTGCTTGCTGCATAGCTCTTGTAAATGTATAAATCTGGCATGTTGTAATTAATTTTTTATTTTCATTTTGTTTTATTGTATTATAATTTTCATGCACAGAGCTGGATAAGTGAATTTTTGGATCCCTTTACGAAGTTGCTAGCATACAAATTATGTCAATCTCTTATATAAAAAATACTGTTTTGTTATTTCCTTTTTTTTTCTGTTATTGGCCGATTCCTAATCGACAAAACTGTATCATTCCTAAAGAAAATCACTTTGCTCATTTAAAGTGTATGTCAGGGCAAAATAAACACCCCTCATGATCAGTACATCGCTGTACAACATGCACATTTTTCTCAGGTTTTATCCCTTTTAAAGATACTGCAAGCACTGAAAAAATACACGTTGATTTGTCACCTTGTGTAGGCTGACAACCCAGTACCGTTGCTGCACTGCCCTGCCTACTGGACTACAGAACTGCCCCCCCCCCATTCCCTTGCCCCACTTTGCCCCTTTCCACCTTCATTCACCAATCTCTCAGCGAATCCGTGCTGCTGCCTTGGCTCCCAAAAGCCTGTCCACATGCTGTGTGTAGGAGAGGGTCTCTTGGGAGATGTAGATCTGGCAGGTGTCCAACAAAGAAAACATTCTCTACTGTAGGGCTTGACAAATTTGCTTTGAATCTAAGAGCAAGCTTAAAAAGTTTGGAGCCAGCTTCTTTTTTTTTTTTTAAACGAACAAAGCTTTATTTAATGTCTGGTGCTACAATTATTGCGCTCATTTTGGCATGTGCAGCAATATGTAACGCGTATTGCAATTGTAGTCGTAGGCACCCCAATGCTTGCGTTTGTCTGTATATGTGGGGGTCGGGGTTTTTTTTCTTTTTTTTTATCACATAGGGGAAAACGAGAACCCCCTATGTGTTTTTTTTTTTTTTTGGGGGGGTAAAATGAGACATTCAGGGATTAAAAGACCCCTAATGTCTCCCCGGTGCTCCACTAAATGTAATACAATACACATCAACACTGCATTACATTTTCCTGGCCTTGATGGCCTGGGGAAACTGTCAACAAGGACCCAGAAATGACGTCATACAGTCACTTCTGGGTCAGCCACGATAAGGGGAGGAGAGAGTACATGTGTCCAGTCTCCTCCCTCCCCTCTACCCGCCGACACCCACCATGCCAGTCCCAGGCCCGCAGAAGGAGCCCGGGATTAGGGGTCGACCGATATAGTTTTTTCAGGGCTGATAACGATTTTTCGGCTGCCTTTCAGGCCGATATCAGGTGCCGATTTATTCTTTACGTATAAAAGTTTTTATTTTTACACTGTCCTTTTTTTAATTATTTTTTTTTTATCACTTTTATTGCTGTCACAAGGAATGTAAACATCCCTTGTGACAGTAATAGGCATGTGACAGGTACTCTTTATGTAGAGCTGTGGGGTCTGCACTTCAAAGTATACAAAACGTCAAGATCTGTGTTTTTTAATATTTTCTATTTTTTAAAACCTGGCACCTTTTAAGGATGACAGTTATCCGGGAAGTGATGTCATGACATCGCTTCCAGGTTACTAGATCTGAGACCCGAACAAAGTCGATCTGGCTTTGTTCGGGTCTTCGGCCAGCCGCCGCACGTGTCGGCTGGACACTCGGGCCTCCCGGTGGGACAGGAGAGCCCGGGCAGGGCAGCGGGAGGGGGAGACGTCCTTTTGTAATAACAGACGAGTGGCTGCTGAGCTGCATCGGTTGTTATTACAAGAAAGCTGACCATCCGCTCTAAAGATTCTTCAAATAAAGTTAATATCGGCTCACTGATAATTGTCTGACCCCCCCCACCCGGGATACATAGCGTGGGGGGGCGGGATGTGTGCATGGTGTGTGGAAGCATTGAGGCGGCAGCGCAGCCTGCAGCAGGGCTGTTAAACTACCTACCCAGGACTACATGTCCCAGGCGTCGGGCAATAAAACTTTATTGGCTACATGGCAGGATACAACAGCAACACCTAACACGATTCAACCAAATCCTTACTCCTAGCACTTATGCTGTAAGGCTTTTGGCCGAAACGCGTTAACGTGTTACTGGGGGAGGGGGGTGTGCACCAGCAGTGCCCTTGCAAGAATTTTACAAACTTGTAAGAGAAAAAAAAAATCTGTTTCTTGCTAAAGTAGCAAAGAAAAAAGGGGGAAAAAAATAATAATGCTGGGACATAATCTGGAGAGGGAGATTTGGGGACTGGGGGATATATTTTTTTAAAGCCTAAACATACACTTTAAGGGCAAGGTGACCCGTTCCTTAACTTGCATAAGGCTCTCCTATTGCTCGCTTTATATGTTAAAGTGGGTGTAGTCCCAGTGTCGGATTACACAGCGTTACTGACCCCCTCTCCTCAATCATGCAGCAAAGTTCAGGCCTGGCAAACGCCACACAGGCCTGAGCACTGCATCCTGGGAGCAAGGGTAAAGGTTACATGCACCCCCTTACCTGGTAGTATTGGGTGTATCTATGGGCTCACACAGCTGGAAGGAGCGGTGTTGGTGCATATTGTTCAGGCTGGGAGGGTGAATAGTTACCCTTAATGGCAAAGTGAGCAATTTTCTTTAACCACTTCAGCCCCGGAAGGATTTACCCCCTTAATGACCAGGCAATTTTTAGCGTCGCGTTAACTGACAGTTGCGCGGTCGTGTGACGACGTACACAAAAAAATTTACGTAATTTTTTCTCTTTTCGTCCATGGACCGACACAGCCTTCTTAAGTCTTGACAGTTGGGTTACGTTCCTGTTCATAGGAGAGGACTAGGCAGACATGTTAGATATTTCAATGCATGTTACTTTAACAGAGTTGAACAGCCCCGCCCAGGGGGCGGTCCCTCCAGACATAACCCTGCAGCCTCAGTTTTTTCTGCCTAGCAGTGATGGACGTGGCTCCCTTTGGGCCCAGAGTCCTGAGGAAAATTGTTGTTTTATTTAATTTTATTGTTGCGATTGTTCTATCAACAGTCTGCTGGGCAACAGGTTGGATAATATAGATCCTCATAGTCTTCCCAGTCCGACCATCGAGCGCTAAAAATGGCCTAAGTGCCGCTAAGGCGTTGGGTCAGTTCACGACATACCCCATGGCTCCGGGGGTGGCCGGTGAGCTTCTGCTCCAGGGTACACATATGACTGGGCTGCTTGCTGTCTCACTCACAGTGGACCGTGCCGACAGCTACTCCGTACTGCTCGGTTGTAGGCCTGTCAGGAACGCACCAGCAGGACGGGTAAGTACAGTTCCTCCTGCCTCGGCAGGTGGGAACAGCTGGGTATTCCTAGGAATAGGGGGCTCTCCTGTCCTCCCTTTCCCTGCTCTCTGTCACCTTTACTCCCTCTGTCCTAACGGGGCTGGCTGCGACCGGGGTGTACCTGTGGGGACTCCAGGTCCGGGTGGGGGACCGGGGGTGTCAGGGCCCGTTTCTCTGTGGGGGGGATACTCTGCTCCAGGGTAGCCATGCTAGGCCTTCTCATCCACATTGCGGTGCTCAGGCGCCATTTTGGCGGTGCCGCCGCCATTTTCAGGGTGTGTTTTTTCTATTGCATTGATTTGCCCATTGTTGGCCATCTTGCCATGGCCGCGCTATAGTGCAGTTGTTATTGCGGGCGGCCATTTTCTTGTGGTCGCTCCCTTTCCTTCTCCCTGAGGCGTCCGGCAGCCATCTTTGGTGGAGGTTTGTCCTCTAGTGCTGGCTCCTGGATGGCGCAGCACGATTCTCCTCACAGTTTCCTCACACACTGCTTCTAGAGCAGCATGGATAATACAGTGATACACAGTCTTGGTGTATAGAGGTGGGCAGTGGGACTGAGCGGTCTCATTCTGGGCTGGTGAGTCCCCTGGGTGACCCCCCCCGGTCGGTGCAGCATGGAGGGGGGGACGTCCTGAGAGCTTTCTGTGTAACATGGAGTCAGTATCTGAGAGGCAACAGCAAAGCCCCTGCACCTGTGGTTTCCCGCCATTTCCTGGGGAATACTCTGACAGGACCACCAGTCTGAGGTGTCAGAGGTTGCCTTTTACCTGCAGTTTGGTGCTTACCTCGGCAGCACATATACTCACATTGGAACGATACAGTGAAGATTAAGCGCCCTCCGCGAAATAGTTTAAACATACACACTATGTTTATACACAACACTGGATACATTCACTATGTATGTATGTATTATTGCTCTCTGTGTGCGTGGGTTTCCTCTCACGCTCCAATGTCGTGTGCGCCTTCGGCGCCATACACAGTATATACATACACAATATGTTTGCACACGACACTAAATACATTCACAGTATATGTATGTATTATTACTCTCTGTGTCTGCGTGGGTTTCCTCCGGTTTCCTGCCACGCTCAAATGGTATGCACGCCTTCGGTGCTATGCACAGCATAAACATGTTCAATATTTTTGTTTACACATACTAAAATACTTACACGGTATGTGTATGCAGTCTGCGTGGGTTTCCTCCGGGTACTCCGGTTTCCTCCGGGTACTCCGGTTTCCTCCCACGCCCCAATGGTGTGCACGCCTTAGGCGCTTTGCACAGCATAAACATGTTCAATATGTTTATCCACACATACTAAAATACATACACGGTATGTGTATGTACTATACTCTGTGTGGGTTTCCTCTGGGTACTCCGGTTTCCTCCTACGCTCCAATTGCGCGATTTGGCGCAATACACAGTTTAAACTATGTGTTTGTACAATCAGCACTTATCAATGTAGTAGCTGCTGGAACATCCACTGAGGTGTCAGTTCTTTCTTTTTTTTTTTTTTTTTTTTTAGGGGTCGCGTTGACCGACCCGCTCTAAATAGGTTTTTAAGGACTGGGGATTGCCGCAGAGATCCTTTTTGGTCCCTCAGCGCACAGCGGTCCGTTATTCCTTTGTAGAGCATTTTTAAAAAAGATATGTGTTTTCCCATGAAGTTGACCCCCTGATATCAGGAGTACCACTATCCAGATAGGGGGATACCTGCCTTTAGGAAGTGATCAGGAGCAGGGGCTCAGACCATGTTCGCCACGCTGAGGTCAGCATTGCGCCCGTTAATGGCTGCATCTCTGGTGTCTCTGACACTCACTGAATGGGCATAACTTTTGTACCAGACAGTGGAGGAGCTTCAGCTTCCTCTAAAAGTTGTGACTCTGGCCGACCAGCAGGTGCGCCTCCTGAGGGGGCGGATATACTGGTCCGCTGACCGAGTTTCTATGGAAGCTCTGACAGATTTGCCTTTCAAAGGCTAAGAGTAGGGGCACCCCATAAGCCGGGACCTTCCTTCCCCAATATATTGCAGTGTTTTTGAGGGTTGTCATACCCATACCGCCGCAGGACAGGTTTCAGGAATTCTACTCATGGTCCCAGAAGAGGACGGAGTCGTCCAGTCTTAGGCCTCAGGCCCTTAATGCCTTTTTGTTTAGCCTTACGGTTTTTCCGGCCACGGAGTTTGTGAAGTGGTCTCTTTATACAAGATCAATGTTTTCTTTCTTGTTCACCGGATGGTTTCTTTGCCCTACCGTCTCGTCAGACTGCCCTGATGGGGCAGTTCAAGACTTGTTGGGGATTCGGAAATTCAGGATGGAGTTGGTTCGCTCCATCCAGGGGACCTTCTGACGTCCCTGGACTTCAGGGACGCGTGCTGGGTCCCCATATGCGACAGGCACCAGAGGTTCCTGCGTTTAGCGGTCAAGGGGAACCACTATTAATTTATGACTCTCCCTTTTGACCTAGAGGTAGCACCAAGAGTTTCACCAGGGTGCTCGCCCCGATTCTAGCCTTGCTGAGTCAGCGCGGCATTGTCATCGTTGGTTCTTTGCATGGTCTTCTTTTATAACCTGTTTCCAGGTTAGAATTAGAGGAAGACGTGTCTATTGTCAGTCAGACTCTCTAAGACTTTGGGTGGATGCTGTACCTCCAGTTGTTGGTACTAGTTCAGACTCAGCGCCTAGAATACCTGGGGCTGGCTCTGTGCTCATCGGAGGCGAGAGTTTTCTCCCTCCAAAGAGGTTGCGGATGCTCCAGGCTGCAGTGAGTTGGATCTCATGATGGCCTCCTTCGAGGCAGTACCGTTTGCCCAGGTCCACATTTGGAGGGGAGATTCTGTCCTATTGGAACCCATCCCCTTTGTCTCTGGATCATCAGATTTAGGTGAATCGCCTAGTCAGGACCTCTCTGACTTGGTGGCTGATATTCCCGGCATTTCTGTCCGGGAAGTTTTTTCCTTCTTTTCTATTGAACTGTGATTTACGATCCAGCCTCACAGGCTGGGGGGGGGGGGTGGTCCAGTCGGTCCAAGGTCGCTGGACTCTGGACGAATCCCATCTGCCGGTCGATGTTCTGGAACTTCGGGTGATTAGGATAAGTCTCTCTTCGTAGTCGTGGAGACTACAAGGGCGCCCCATCAGGATCCAGTCGGACAATGCCACAGCTGTGGCTTATGTCAACCATCTGGACATCCTGCGGTTGATGGGAAGAAGCGTGCCGGCTCTGTCGGCCATCTACATTCAGGGTGTAGAACTCTAACTGGCGGACTATTTGAGTCGCCAGTTGCTGAACCAAGGGGAATGCTTATTCCATCCGGAGGGGTGTCTACTCCTTTTGCCGGAGGTGGACGTCGGTCGTGGACCTCCTGGCTTCTCGACTCAATCGCATGAAGTCGAGATTCGTGGCCAGGTCCAGAGATCCCTGGGCAGGCGCCTCAGACACGTTGGTGGCCCCCTGGGGTCAGTATCGGCTAATTTATGCCTATCCCCCACTGATGTTGCTTCCTCGTCTGCTCCTCAATGTGCAGATCGAGGGGATCCCAGTGATCCTAATCGTTCAAGATTGGCCCTGGCGTCCTTGGTACGCCGACTTCGTATGCCTGGTGGCGAACACACTGGCGGCTGCCAATGTGGGAGGACCTTCTGTCTCAAGGTCCCATACTTAATCCTGCCTTACAGCCGCTGGCCTTATGTCATGGCTATTGACAGCCAGGTACTAAGGGACTGAGGTCTTTCGGGTTCGGTCATCTCGATCAGGCTGAGGGCACAAAAATCTTCCTCCTGCAAGATCTACCATCGCACTTGGAAGGCCTACATCTCCTTGTGCGCAGAGATGGAGTGCCATCCACGGACGTTTTCTGTTTCCGGTGTTCTGCTGTTTTTTTGCAGCATGGAGTGGATCAAAAGCTTGTTTTAAGCACCACTAAGGGTCCGTTTCAGCCTTGGCTGTTTTCTTTCAATGACCTTTGGCGTCCCATTCCCTGGTGGGTACCTTTTGTACAGGAGGTTCGACTGGGGCTTTCCCCAATTAGACCACCTCTCCCTTCTTGGGATTTGAACCTGGTGCTCTTGGTTCTTCGGGAACCTCCCTTTGAGAACATCAGAGAGATTCTTCTCTTGACGTGATCTCAGAAGGTGGCCTTTCTAGTGGCCATTACTTCTGTCAGAAGGTTTTCTGAATTGGCGGCCTTGCAAGTCCCCGTATTTGATCCTCCATAAGGATAAAGCGGTACTGCGCCCGCGACCTTTGTTTCTTTCCAAAGGTGCTTTTGGCTTTCCGCCTGAATGAGGACATTGTACTTCCATCCTTGTGTCCTTGGTCATCGCATCCCAGAGAGTCTGCGCTTCACACTTCAGACGTGGTACATGCCTTGCGGGTGTACCTGTCTGCTACGGCTTTGTGTCGAAAGTCTGACTCGCTGTTTGTGTCGGTGTCTGGTCCACAAAAAGGCCTATGTGGTCTCGTTGGCCACCATTTTCTAGGTGGATCAGGTAGACCGTTGTGTGGGCCTATGCTCTTAAGAGGCGCGCGCCCTCCTTTCCGGTCACATCGCTCCCAATCAGGGCAATTGGTGCTTCCTGGGCTTTCCGACATCAAGCGCGTCTCTCTCACAGGTGTGCAGGGCGGCGACTTGGTCGTCCATGCACACTTTCTCGAGGATGATGTGAGTGCATCTTCAGATGCTTCTTTCGGCCGCAAGGTTTTGCAGGCGACTGTTTAATGTTGCAACTCCTCTGTTAAGGAGCTCTGCTTGCTTGGGGTGAAATTGGTTTTTTGAATACTGTTCCCACCCTCGTTTTTGACACTGCTTTGGGACGTCCCAACTGTCAAGACTTAAGAAGGCTGTGTCCGTCCATGGACGAAAAGAGAAAATAGGATTTTTTTGTACTCACTGTAAAATCCCTTTCTCTGACATCCATGGACGTACACAGCACCCACCCCTCCTTTTTCGGTTTGTACTGCTTGTTCCGAACTGAGGCTGCATGCTGCAGGGTGGAGGGTTATGTCTGGAGGGACCGCCCCCTGGGTGGGGCTGTTCAACTCTGTTTAAGTAACATGTATTGAAATATCTAACATCTGCCTAGTCCTCTCCTATGAATAGGAACATAACCCAACTGTCAAGACTTAAGAAGGCTGTGTCCGTCCATGGACGACAGAGAAAAGGATTTTACGGTGAGTACTAAAAATCCTATTTTTCTGTCAATTAATACAAAGCTTCCTCTGATTGGCTGAGTGAGAGGTTGTGTCCTCATCAGCCCAGCAATACGACTCAGCCAATCAGAGGAAACTTTGTATTCATTGCCTAGAATACATCACTTTCTTTGAATGGCTGAGCACCGATCAGATAGACTACTGTGTTTCGGGCATGAAACAGGAAGGTCTCGGTTTGAACCCGGAATACCGTGCATTGTGCTGTATGTAGCTGCAGCCATATACAGTTTATACAGCAGCCTCACATGTTATTAAGGGACATCGTTTATTTGGGCCAGCTTGTAAAGTGTATCAAAAGCTGGAGTTCAGCTTTAAAAAAGGTTCCTGTACTACTTTTGGTCTGGCTTTCATGCGACTTGAGTGCCAGAGACTGCAATGTAAACCCTTAGGCCCCATGCACACGAGACGCAGGTGCAAACTCTGCTGAACACACGTTTTTAAACGCTGAAACCGGCGTTTATAAACGTGCGTTTTGCCGCGTTTGCGGCCGCGTTTGCGGCCGCGTTTAGCGGCGTTTAACCGCGTTTGCGTTTATAAGCGTTTCATCATAGACCCTCCCTAAGTTCAAAAAACAGTAAATTTTAACCATTTCAGCCAGTTTGTGAGACCAGAGTGAGTAGCAGTAGCTGAGAGAGCAGCAGTGTACTTGTATTTAGCGTATCACTTGCCACATCATCTGCCACAAGTTGTGGATTGTCCACTTGCCACGTCACCTGGCCACGTCAGCTGGCCACGTCACCTGCCACAAGTTGTGGATTGTCCACTTGCCACGTCACCTGGCCACGTCACCTGCCACAAGTTGTGGATTGTCCACTTGCCACGTTACCTGGCCACGTCACCTGGCCATGTTACCTGCCACGTCACCTGGCCACGTTACCTGCCACGTCAGCTGGCCACGTCACCTGCCACAAGTTGTGGATTGTCCACTTGCCACGTCACCTGGCCACGTCACCTGCCACAAGCTGTGGATTGTCCACTTGCCACGTCACCTGGCCACATCACCTGACACAAGTTGTTGATTGTCCACTTGCCACGTTACCTGCCACAAGTTGTGGATTGTCTGCAATGCAAGCAATTACAGTTTTCTTTTATATTTTTTAATAGTTTTTCATCATTTGCCATCATTTTTGAGATTTCTAATGTTAAAAAATAGGTCACCTTTAAAAACGCTTATAAACGCAAACGCGGCAAAACGCCGGTACCGCGTTTAGCCGCGTTTAGCGTCTGAAACGTGGAAAACATTTGCGTCTGAACCCATTTTTTTGCTTCTGGAAAAACGAGGTTAAACGCAACTGCTTGTAAACGCCAAAAAACGAGAGTGTGTGCATGGACACATAGGATAACATTGAATGGGTTCAGGAGCAGTTGAAAAAAGCGTCCAACTGCCTCTGAACGCGCGTTCAACAGCAAATAACAGCGTCTCGTGTGCATGGGGCCTAAGGCATAGCTTCCAACTGTCCCTGATTTGGAGCAATGTCCCTCTTTCCTCTTCATTTGTCCCTCATTTTGGTCTGATCTTCATAGTTGTATATAAAATGCACTTTTTTTTCTTTAAACCTTTCCTCCAATTTCTAAATTGCTGTATTTCTAAATTTCAAAAGCCAATATAAAGGAATAGTAGTGGTAAAAAAAAAAGCACTTGTGCGTTTAACTAATCATTTTTTTTATTTTTTGTAGAATTCTTTAACCACTTCAATACCGGGCACTTCCCCCCCCCCCCCCTTCCTGCCCAGGCCAATTTTCAGCGCTGGCGCTATTTAAATGACAATTGCGCGGTCATGCTACACTGTACCCAAACAAAATATCATCATTATCATTTTGTTCCCACAAATGGAGCTTTCTTTTTGGTGGTATTTGATCACCTCTGCGGTTTTTATTTTTTGCTTAACAAATAAAAAAAAGACCAAAAAAAAAAAAAGGTTTTCTTAGTTTCTGTTATAAAATTTTGTAAATAAGTAAGTTTTCTCCTTCACTGATGAGGCTGCACTGATATGAGACACTGATAGGTGGCACTGATGTGCACAGATGGGTACTTATGGGTGACAGTGATGGGCACTGATTGGTGGGCATGGATGGGCATTGATTGATGGGCATCACTGATTAGAAGGCACTGGCAGGTATTGCTGGTGGGCACTGATTGGCATCATGTGTGGGCACACATTGCCACCCATGGCCACCAGGGATGCTATACATGGTGGTCCAGTGTGGGCATTCGCAGGGGGGCTGTGCTGATAATCAATCAGTACAGACCCCCCCCCCCCCCCCGGCAGGAGAGCAGCCTATTGGCTCTCCTCTACTCGCACCTGTTTACATCGTGATCAGCTGTGATTGGACATCACGTGGGAAAGAGCCTCCATCAGAGACTCTTTACATAGATCGGAGTCGTGTTGTGTCAGGGTGACACGCCGCAACAACTATCGCCGCGATGCGTTACTATAATTGCAGGTATCGTCAAAAGCTTTGTCAATCACTCACAGCTTAAGGAACCCAAGCAACTTCTGGAGAAGCCTTAGGGTTTTATGGAACCCTAGTGCTTTCTGGATCTGGTCCACAGGCTGCACAGTCTTTTGCTCCACTTGAAGTCAAGGACCCCTGGTTGAGAATGGCTGGTTTAGATAATTGTTCTCTTCCAACCTTTTGATAAAGACCCTTTTTTGTTCCAGTATGGCTGCCCCTCTACACAAAGCCAGCTCCATAAAGACATGGCTTGATGTGGAGGAACTCGAGTATCTTGCACAGAGCCCTGACCTCAACCCTACTGAACACCTTTTGAGGTCAACTGGAACACCAATTATGAGCTAGGTCTTCTCATCCAACATCGGTACCTGACCTCACAAACGAACATAAGGGCTCCCCGTATGGCTGTTTTTTTTGCTTTTTACAGGGGAGATTAAAGCTTAGCTCAACTGACTATTTTTTTTTCTTTTTTTTTTTTTTTTAACCACCCTCCACCTTTAGGAGCTTATTGGGACACTTTTTCGTTTTTGATGGGGGATTTTGTATTAGTGCCATAATACACAGAACCATAGTCTCAGGATCCCGGAGTCCGCAAACCAAGAAAAAGGTGTCAAAGAGCAAATCGTTTTGTTGACATTTATCTTACATTTAGAGTAATAAAAAATTTATAAGAGAGAACATATATTTATAGAGATCTATATCTCAGAGCTAGTAGGGGGACAGTTGATGAGTAAAGGGGAGGCATTTGGCAGCTATGACCGTGTATAGTCAAGGTGAGATTATGAAATGTGTTGTAGAAGCCAGCCACCTCCTGCTCTGTCCAGCCCGGCTGACGCCCAGCTCCCTCCTGGCGCCGTGCTGCTGTTTGCGAAGCGTGTACTTTAACTCCATGGCCCCTTTCTATGTCACAATCTGGGTGAGGGCTCCAGTAATCTCACAGACAGGGCTCTCCTCCATTACATTCCCAGCAGAACCCCCCCTCTCCGGTTGCAGGATTTGGAAGGCTTTATGAAAACACCAGTGTCGTCTAATCTTATTGACCGAAAAAGGATCCTGGCATCCCTCAGGCAAATGGCCATGTACTACAAGGATAGGCAGTGCTCCATTTTTTTTTGGGCATTTTCCCCCAAGTTTGAACACTTTTCAGACCGCATATTCCTGGGGTTTATCTATTGACCCCCTAAAAATTCACAAACTGCTAGAAAGTGTTTAAAAGGTTTCAGGCACTCCTCAGATACTCATAAAACATCCTCTTCTGAAGTTGAATCTGCTTGTATTTTCCCACCCATCTTCTCCATCAACATGATAATGAAATTTGTAAATAACTTTTTTTTTTATTATGTGCTTTATTTTAGACCCAGTGATATCATCACATAGTCTCCATGCTTCTTTATGCAGTGCAGACAGTATGTGGCTGGTGGGAGGGGCAGGCAGGGTGCTGTACATAGTTTCCTAAAAACATCACAGCACTCTGCAGGGCCATCTTAATAGCATCATAGGCCCCTGGGTAAAGTAATGCACTGGGCCCCTACCAGCCTGCCCCAATTTACACACTTACTCTCAATAATTAGTTGATAGAATTATATTTATTAGTACTTTCAATAAAATAGATTTTAAACAATATAAAAAGCATTCGATAAATCAACACAAAGGGCACAGCTCCAGGGTTGGAGACAGAAGGGCATGGTATGAGGGGTGGGGTCAGGAGGGCACAATACTGTGATCAGGAAGGCACAGCACAGGTTCCAGAATGCTGCTCAGGACATGGCCATCCTGGGACAGCTTAGTAAAACGCTTGACTGGTCTGGGAAATCCGGGACAGTTGGCATGTATGATGTAATGCAAGACTATCATGGGGCCCCTATGCACCTGGGGCCCCTGGGCAGTGCCCAAGGGTGCCCATGCATTAAGACAGCCCTTGCACCCTGCCTTAGTACCCCCCTCAAGAACCCTCAACTTTAGTGCAAACAGTGGGTGAGCTTGGGAGGAGTTATGCCGAGCTTCCATGATTGAAGGAACTGAAATCCAATGAACGAAAGGGGTGGACCAGAGACAGTCAGGCTGGGAAGGAAATGGCTGGATCAGGGGTCTCCAAATGATGGTGTACAAGGGGCCTCATCCTATAGTTAACAAATATTCACAGGCAGTTTTAACCATTTTTAACATCACTTCCGGGTCATGGTGTCAGTCATACTGGCTGGGAAAGAAACCGATGGAGTGCCATCTGCACTCAATTGGCTTCATTGGAGGACAGGTGAGACATGGGGGGGGGGGGGGTCTTTTAGTCCCCCCATGTCTCATAAAAGAGAACCCATCACCAAAAAAAAGTGTCATTTTTTCTCTTTTCTCCCCAACGTGATGAAAAAAATGGTAAGTGAAAAAATTATGTAAAAATTTTAAGTTACACCCAAGCACTGAAAATCCCCCTCCAAAAAACAGTACCCAGGACTCAAGTGGTTTAAGCTCACTGCACCCATACAAACCACCAACCACCCTAATTCTTTCCTGCCCTTAGGCCGGGTTCACACTATTGCGAATTGGATGCTGGCTTCGGAGAAGCCAGCATCCAATTTGCATAGCAGGAGATTGACGCTCTATGGAGCTGGTTCACATATCTCCAAAGCGGCTCCGGTGCGAATTGCATAGGAGTCTGGTGCGTTTTCTGGTCCTTTCAGGTACGAATTCAGGCAAAAATTAGGCTGAAATCGGATCTGAACCGGTGAATGGAGATACACCGGACCCATACTGTGAGCTGCTCCATGCTCTAGTGTGAACCCAACCTTAGACTTTAGAATGCTTAAATTCCACCAAAATATCACCAACATTTTCTGTTGCTTGCCAAAATTTCAGAGATAAAAAAACCCCCTTAATTTGACTAATCCGTGAGTAATAAACTGACACTCACATGTGGATGAAATGCTAGGCAAAGATCACATGGTCTCTGCCGATACCGAGTGTTTGCCAACAACCATGGAATCCTATTACTACCTGACCTCTAAACTCTTAGGCCGCGTACACACGACCGTTTTTAATGTCATTGAAAAAAACAGCATTTTTCTCGACGTGATTCTTCTCAAGCCTGCCTTGCCTACACACTATCGTTGAAAAAAAGTGCTTGAGTAAAGCGCGGTGACGTACAACACGTACGACGGCACTATAAAGGGGAAGTTCCATTCGGATGGTGCCACACTTCATGTTAGTAAAGTTTGTTGAGTGACGACTCGCGCTTTTCAGACTCGTGCTTTTCAGTCCATTACAGTGTGACAAATGTGCTATCTCCATTACGAACGCTAGTTTTACCAGAACAAGCGCTCCCGTCTCATACTTGATTCTGAACAATGCGCATTTTTTTTCACGTCGTTAAAGCGTACACACGGCCGTTTTTCATGACGAGAAAAACGACGATGTAAAAAATGACGTGAAAAATTTGAGCATGTTCCAATTTTTTCATGGCCATTTTTCACGTCGTGAAAAATGCTCTGAAGCCCACACACGATCGTTTTTAATGACCATTTAAAAAAAATTCATTTTTCTCGTCAATAAAAATGGTCGTGTGTACACGGCATTACAGTGTTTATGTTGCAGTTGTGTGTTGTGTGGCTCAGGATGTCCTTGACATTGTACTGACGCTTGTACACTGAAGTCTGTGTGCCGGATGAGTGGATAGAGGAGACAGCACAGAACATTATCAGCAAACTCCACCACTTTTGCTTCAAGTGGCCCCCAGTGAAGCAACTCCCCCTTCTATTCTACTCATTCCTAGGTACTTCAGGTACATGTTGTCTTCAGCCGTACCCCCTCATACAGTCACTGTGACTAATATCTTCTGTCCAAAGTTTGCTATATCAAACATTGCTCACCTCGGTATCCCCTGTCACCCTCTTCCAAAACTGCTCACCTCTGCACCCCTCTTCCAACACTGATCACCTTTCCACCCCTCTTCCAAGACTGCTCATCTCGGTATCCCGTCACCCTCTTCCAACACTGCTCAACTCTGCACCTCTTTTCCAACACTGATCACCTCTGCACCCCTCTTCCAACACTACTCACCTCTGCACCCCTCTTCCAACATTGCTCACCTCGGTATCCCGTCACCTTCTTCCAACACTGCTCACATCTGCACCCCTCTTCCAACCCCTAATCACTTCTGCACCCCTCTTCCAACACTGCTCACCTCTGCACCCCTCTTCCAACCCTGATCACTTCTGCACTCCTCTTCCAAGACTGTTCATCTCGGTATCCCCTGTCACCCTCTTCCCACACTGCTCCTCTGCACCTCTCTTACAACCCTGATCACTTCTGCACCCCTCTTCCTACACTGCTCACCTCTGCACCCCTCTTCCAACATTGCTCACCTCGGTATCCCGTCACCTTCTTCCAACACTGCTCACATCTGCACCCCTCTTCCAACCCCTGATCACTTCTGCACCCCTCTTCCAACACTGCTGACCTCTGCACCCCTCTTCCAACACTGCTCACCTCTGCACCCCTCTTCCAACCCTGATCACTTCTGCACCCCTCTTCCAACCCTGATCACTTCTGCACCCCTCTTACAACCCTGATCACTTCTGTGCCTCTCTTCCAACACTGCTAACCTCTGCACCCCTCTTCCAACCCTGATCACTTCTGCATCCCTCTTCCAACACTGCTCACCTCTGCACCCCTCTTCCAACCCTGATCACTTCTGCACCCCTCTTCCAACCCTGATCACTTCTGCACCCCTCTTCCAACCCTGATCACTTCTGCACCCCTCTTCCAACCCTGATCACTTTTGCACCCCTCTTCCAACCCTGATCACTTTTGCACCCCTCTTCCAACCCTGATCACTTTTGCACCCCTCTTCCAACCCTGATCACTTTTGCACCCCTCTTCCAACCCTGATCACTTTTGCACCCCTCTTCCAACCCTGATCACTTTTGCACCCCTCTTCCAACCCTGATCACTTTTGCACCCCTCTTCCAACCCTGATCACTTCTGCACCCCTCTTCCAACCCTGATCACTTTTGCACCCCTCTTCCAACCCTGATCACTTTTGCACCCCTCTTCCAACCCTGATCACTTTTGCACCCCTCTTCCAACCCTGATCACTTCTGCACCCCTCTTCCAACCCTGATCACTTCTGCACCCCTCTTCCAACCCTGATGACTTCTGCACCCCTCTTCCAACACTGCTCACCACTGTACCCCTCTTCCAACAAGAATCACTACTGCACCCCTGCCACCCTTTTCCAACATTGCTCACCTCTGTACACCTGCCATCCTCTTCCAACACTGCTCCCTCTTCTAACACTGCTCACCCTCTTTTAATGCTGCACACCCCTGCGTCCCCTGCCAACCTCTTCCAACATTGCTCATCTCTGCACCCTTTCACCCTCTTCCAACATTGCTCACCTCTGCACTCTCTGCCAACCTCTTCCATCATCCTTACACCCCCTGCCACCCTCTTATAACACTGCTCACCAATGCCACGCTCTTTTAACACTAATCACCTCTGAAACCCCTGCCAACCTCTTCCATCACTGCTCCACCTCTACACGACCTGCCAACCTCTTCCATCACTGCTCCACCTCTACATGACCTGCCACCCTCTTCCATCACCGATCACCATTGCATCACCTGCCACCCTCTTCCAACTTTGCTCACTTTTGCACCCCCTGCCAACCTCTTCCAACACTGCTCACTTCTGCACCCCCTGTCAACCTCTTCCAACACTGCTCACCTCTGCACCCCCTGATACCCTCTTCAAACTCTGCTCACCTCTGCACCCCCTGCCAATCTCTCCCATTCCTGCTCATTTCTGCGCCCCTGCCATCCTCTTCCAACACTGTGACAGAGTGATATTCAAGGAGACAGTTGTCACCCCATAACAATACGTGCTCAAAGTAGTTTTATGGCAGGATCTCCAGAAATAATTTTAATCAAAGCTGCAAAAAAATACTGATAACGTTACAGCTAAACTCTGAGAACTCTTCTAGAAGCTTGGTGTATTTCTTACAGATTTGTGCAGTTATTTGTGTGAGCCTTTTCCTTCCTGTAATAAAGACCGCTCACTGCTGCTCCCTCTCCTTCTGCAGGATGACTAGTCTTGCCTCCACCCCCTCCTGTTTTTCGCCTGTAGTTGGAGCTGCTGCATCCCTCCCACAGCTCTGCTCTCTGCACAGGCTCTGTACAGCACAGTGATGATGTCACTGCTACTTTTACAAGGTAACATGTGGGTTTGCAAAGGCATTTGATACACACAAATCAGATTTCTAACCTTTGTGGCTATTGGAATATAATAAAATTTTTATTTATTTTTTCCCCCAGGAGTTCAACTTTAAAATCTACATTAACATGTTATAAAGCTAATATGATTGGGTTTTCTAATAAAAAAAGATTCCTTATAATAAGTATATCTTATTTATACTCAGCAGCTCCTCCTCTGGTAGTAGAATCCATATCCTATCATAGTGACACAGTTATGCGGAGAACCGTGCTGTTTCTGTTATCTTTCAGCAGATAACGATCTATCGATGGGCTCATACTCCCTCCTTCTGTCACCCTCTGTCACTATCCGCTAAGGTCAGCGGCTGGTCTGGCGCCCCTGCGTCTGACAATGGTCGACTCCCAGGAGCCTGGTCCTTCTGGACTTCAGCCTGACACACACACAGCGTGAGAGGGGGGATCGCACCCAGCAAATCTCACCTGACTCGCTATGTCTGTCAGTAATGTGTACTATCAACAAATCAGTCCGAAATCTTAAAGTACTCAAAATCGACATATCATGCCTGTGACGGATCTCGGATACCCCAGGTGGGCACATCCGCCAGACCTGTGTCCCCTGTCCTCCAAACGCACCCGCAGCCTGCAGATTTGCCATAACCAGCCCTTAACCCCTCAATCATGAGACAAGCCACACAGGTGTTGAGGGTTAAACATGCAGAGCATCAACTCTTTATTAAATACAAAACATACACTTTTACACACAGTTAGGGACACTCCCCTTAGCCTTGTCATAGAGGGGGGTAGGGGACAAGGAAGAACCAATGGGAACTCAACACTTGTACATTGAAACAGAGACTACAGTTAAACATAAAGGGATTATGGTAAGCAGGCAGCCCCTCAATACACATCCCCTGTGGAGAGATGTCTCCAGTCCAGACCATTGTCTACATGCCATGAACCAACACAATTAAACACAGCAACGAGAGGGGGGGGGAATGGGGGAGAAGGGATGTAGCATTACACTACATTATCTTAATGCCAGCTTGTCCCCAAGTCTCTCAGTCTCTTCTGGGCCATAATCTGTGGGTAAGAGGCCAGCCCACAGTCCCTTCCAAAACACACAGTGACAGTGGGTTCTGTCACATTTCTCCCCTTTTAAAAACAGACTAACCAGATTCCTGAGCCTCAACTGGTCCGGACCTGCGTTAGTCACAAACTTCCACCCCAGGCAAACAGGAAAAGGAAAAGTACGACTCTGGTGCTGGGGAGCAAAACCGCACATACGGTCTCCTGTGAATAAAAACAGCCGCTGCAGAGTGGGAACAGCTGTCCGCACTCCCGTGATCCATGGCTGGGTTGCAGATATTGGGGGGAGATGAATAATCCTCTGCCCCGATGCCAGCGCTTCAGCTGGTAGAGAGCGTAGGCTGGTAGTGCTATGCATTTGGGGAGGAAAATGTACTTGCTTTTCTCCTGGTGTAGTTACCAGCCGCTGAGGAGGTATCTTGCAGGGACTATCTCCCGGACTCTCCATCTCTTTTTCTGATGCTGGGCAGAGGCCAACAGCGATCTGCCCTGTAGCCAGCGCTTCTGCTAGGGGGACATATACAACGGTAGAGTTCAGCCGCTGGAGAGGGGGAAGGGTTTTCTCCCCTCCTGGTTCTGTGACCAGTCTCCCAAACCCTCCAAAAACATACTGAGGGCTGGGCAGGGGCCAGCAGCACTCTGCCATGCAGCCAGCGCTTCTGCTGGGAGGATAAACACTGGGGTAGTGTCCAAGTGCTGGGCAACCAGCTCACTGAGTTCATCCCTCGGACTCCCTGGATCTAACTCTGAGGGTGGGCAGAGACCAGCGGCACTCTGCCCCGTAGCCAGCGCTTCTGCTGGGGGGGATAAACACTGGGGTAGTGTCCAAGTGCTGGGGAAACAGCTCACTGAGGTCATCACTCGGACTCCCTGGATCCAACTCTGAGGGTGGGCAGAGGCCAGCGGCACTCTGCCCTGTGACCAGCGCTTATGCTGGGGGGATGAACATTGGGGTAGTGTCCAATTGCTGGGGAGGGAGACTTGCTTCCTCCACTCTCGGTGGGGATATCTGCTGTTGGGGAAACAGCTCACGAAGATCATCTCTCGGACTCTCCGGATCCAACTCTTTTTCTAATGCTGGGCAGAGGCCAGCGGCACTCTGCCCTGTAGCCAGCGCTTCTGCCGGGGCACCGGATGCGATACTCTGGCCTTGCTGCTGATCACCATTTACCAGCCTTCCAGCGCCCATCTCAACTCCCCCTTCTGAGACCTTTATGCTATTAGCTTGTCTCGCTGCCTGGGGAACCTCTGGTGCATTCCGGCATTCTAGCACTCGCAGTGCCCTCTGTATCATCGCCGCTTCTTCCATTGCGGTTAGGACGGGAAAACGTAGGGGCACCCCTGGCCCCATTTGCTCTGCATCTTCGTGACTGTCCGCTATTTCTCCCGGACAGTCCCAGGCAACGGGAGCCATGCCAGGCTGCTGATCACCGTCAAACAGCCGCTTGTAGGCAATCTCGAGCTCCCATTCCTGCTCAACCAGGAACTCCAATTCCTCCAGGTCACACGCCTCTTCGGGGAGGTCCATCACCTCATCTCGGTAGTCCAGGATGTTTTCAAGTCGCCACTCCTTGTCGCTCCCAAAGTCTGGGTCTCCGTACATTTTTTGATGGAGCAGCCCCACGCCGCCGTAGCCAACGACTTCTGTCGGGCTGCCATCTGCTGTACCTGGCCACAGTTGAGCCGCAAACCACCGGAGGGCTCTGTAGCTGGCATCCAGCCTCATCTTCTCCTGGACCAATCTTCAGAGCTCCGTCTTCCACTCATCTCGCGGTCGTTCCCTCAGGAACACCTCTCGTGCATGGTACTGCGTCCAGTACATCTCTGTAGAGGAGGGAAGGATCTTCCCCTGATGGTGCCACTCGTGGCTTAGCGTTTCATGCCAGAGATCGGCGGATTACATCCCCCCCAGCCTAGCATGGTGTGCTCCGTCGTTGGTCCCTAATGTTGCTTCCGCATGCCTTGCAGCCCCTCCCGAACTCCACTCTCATGCTGGCCGGTCCCCGTATCGCTCTTCGGCGGCTGCCCGGATCTTGAATCCTGGTGGTGGTTTGGATGTCCCGGACTGCAGGAGACTTCCCACCGCTGACACCACTGTAACAGATCTCGGATACCCCAGGTGGGCACATCCGCCAGACCTGTGTCTCCTGTCCTCCAAACGCACCCGCAGCCTGCAGATTCGCCATAACCAGCCCTTAACCCCTCAATCACGAGACAAGCCACACAGGTGTTGGGGTTAAACATGCAGAGCATCAACTGTTTATTAAATACAAAACATACACTTTTACACACAGTTAGGGACACTCCCCTTAGCCTTGTCATAGAGGGGGGGGTAGGGGACAAGGAAGAACCAATGGGAACTCAACACTTGTACATTGAAACAGAGACTACAGTTAAACATAAAGGGATTATGGTAAGCAGGCAGCCCCTCAATACACATCCCCTGCAGAGAGATGTCTCCAGTCCAGACCATTGTCTACATGCCCTGAACCAACACAATTAAACACAGCATCGAGGGGGGGGATGGGGGAGAAGGGATGTAGCATTACATTACATTATTTTAATGCCAGCTTGTCCCCAAGTCTCTCAGTCTCTTCTGGGCCATAATCTGTGGGTAAGAGGCCAGCCCACAGTCCCTTCCAAAACACACAGTGACAGTGGGTTCTGTCACAATGCCTATAATTAATAAGTAGATCAGCAAAGTAGTGTAAAGTAGATGCCAAGGCTCCATGGTCACCAAGGCTCCATTCAATTCACACCATTGCACCATCCAAACCAAGGCTCCATTCATGCCAAGAGTCCATTGACACCAAGGCTCCATTCACACCAAAGCTTCATTCGAACCAAGGTTCCATTATTGCCAGGACTCCATTGACACAAAAGCTCCATTCAAACCAAAGCCCCATTCATGCCAAGACTTCATTAACACTAAGGCTCCATTCAAATCAAGGCTCCATTCAAATCAAGGCTCCATTCACAATAAGGCTCCATTCACAATAAGGCTCCTTTTACAATAAGGCTCCTTTTACAATAAGGCTCCATTCACACAAAAGCTCCATTAAAACCAAGGCTTCATTCACACTAATGCCTCGTACACACGACCGGTTGTCTCGGCAGGAAAAAAAATGAAATTTTTCCCGACGGGATTCCTCTCAAGCCTGCCTTGCATACACTCTTTCAGGCCAAAGCGCGGTGACGTACAACACGTACGACAGGACTATAAAGGGAAAGTACCATTCAAATGGCGCCACCCTTTAGGCTGTTTTTGCTGATCCTCGTGTTAGTAAAAGTTTGGTGAGAGACGATTCGCGCTTTTCAGCCACGTGCTTTTCAGTCCGTTACAGCGTGACAAATGTGATATCTCCACTACGAACACTAATTTTACCAGAACGAGTGCTCCCGTCTCATACTTGATTCTGAGCATGCACGTCTTTTTTCCCCCTCTGGAAAAGCATACACACGACCAGTTTTCCTGACGGGAAAAAGTCCGCCGGGAATCCCGACGGGAAAAAAGAAAGCTGGTTCTCTTTTCTTTCCCCACAGTTTTCTCTTCTGGAAAACTGCGATGGAGCATACACACGGCCGGTTCTCTTGGCCAAAAGCTTTCATGGCAGTTCTCCCAACGGGAAAACCGGTCGTGTGTACGAGGCATAAGGCTCTATTCACACCAAAGCTCCATTAAAACCAAGGCTCCATTCACACTAATGCCGTGTACACACGGTCGGAATTTCCGAGAAGAAAAGTTTGATGTGAGCTTTTCGGCGGAAATTCCGACCGTGTGTAGGCTCCATCGGACTTTTGCTGTCGGAGTTTCCGCCACCAAAAGATTGAGAGCAGGTTCTCTATTTTTCCGACGGAAAAAGTTCCTATCGAAAATTCCAATCGTCCGTAGCAATTCCGACGCGCAAAATTCCTACGCATGCTCGGAAACAATTTGACGCATGCTCGGAAGCATTGAACTTAATTTTCTCGGCTCGTCGTAGTGTTGTACGTCACCGCATTCTTGACGGTCGAAAGTTCAGAGAACTTTTGTGTGACCGTGTGTATGCAAGCCAAGCTTGAGCGGAATTCTATCGGAAAAACCATCCAAGGTTTTTCCGATGGAAATTCCGTTCATGTGTACGTGGCATAAGGCTCTATTCACAAAGCCTCCATTCAAACCAAGGCTCTGTTCCTCCCAAGGCTCTGTTCCTCCCAAGGCTCTATTCAAACCAGGGCTCCATTTATGCCAAGACTTTATTGACACCAAGGTTCCATTCAAAGCAAGGTCTACATTAATGCCAAGACTCCATTGACCCCAAGGCTATATTCAAACACAAACTCTATTCACACCAAGGATCTATCTATCAATGGACTAAACACAGGCTGCTGGTAAGCAGCAAAAGAAGGTGTCCTCCAGGACTCTGGAGCTAGGAACGCCAAAAAGATGTGCACCAGTTGAAGCCTGGTGCATGGGCTGGGCAGAGAATCTCTGTCCACAGTATAGCCTCAATAAAATAATGTGGCCAAGCTGGAAGCCTGGACACTGCGTGTAATAGCGGGCCTGGATAGAGCCTTCCTTTGTGCTGTCTACATTATTTATCCATGTCAAAAGTCCATTTCTTAGTTTATTTAGTATCTCTCGTGTTATATCGGGACGTTAGCACATTTGTACCAGTGCATCCACAGTGTCACCCTGTGAGGATGCACATTTAAAGCAGTTGTATAGTCTTTTTTTTTACTTTTACCTACAGGTAAGCCTATATTAAGGCTTACCTGTAGGTAAAATAAATATCTCCTAAACCTACACGGTTTAGGAGATATTTGCAAAAAAAGACATGCACCGATGTCTACGGCGCATGTGCGCCGTAGACAACGGTGCATTGACAGGGTTAATCCCATTCAGAATTCCGGCGCTGCCGGAATAGAAAGCTCCAGCGCGCATGCACGGAGTGACGTCTTCGCTGCTCCGGCCAATCACAGCGCCGGAGCGGCGCTGTGATTGGCTGGAGGGGCGATACCCGGAAGTAACGTTCCGGGTATCTGAGGAGCGATGGCTGCGGTCGGAGCGGGGGACGAGGATGGCTTCGGGGGTCCCGATCTAAGGTAAGTGATTCATAATGAGCTAGTATGCTAGTCATACTAGCTCATTATGGCTTTTTCTTGCAGGTGATTTGAAAAAAAAAAAATTTCGTCTGGGTTTACAACCGCTTTAAGCAATTTCTTCAAAAAAGGCTCCATTCACACCAAGGCTCCATTCACACCCTAGTCTCTATTCAAACCAAGGCTCCATTCATGCTAAGGCTCCATTCACGCCAAAGCTCCATCCACTCCAAGGCTCCATTCACACCAAGGCTCCATTCAAACTAAGTCTTCATTCACGCCAAGGCTCCATTCACATCAAAGCTCCATTTAAACCAAGGCTCCATTCAAGCCAAGGCTCCATTCAAACCAAGGCTCCATTCAAACCAAGGCTCCATTCACACCAAAGTTCCATTCTAACCAAGGCTCTATTCACACTAATGCCACGTACACACGATCGTTTTTCACGTCGTTAAAAATGCAATTTTTTAAATTGGGCATTAAAAACGATCGTGTGTAGGCTCCAGAGCATTTTTAACGACGTGAAAAATGGCCTAAAAAAATGAGAACCTGCTCTATTTTTTCACGTAGTTTTTCACATCGTTTTTTTTAACGACGTGAAAAACGGTAGTGTGTATGCTTTTACGAGGGGAAAAAAACGCGCATGCTCAGAATCAAGTATGAGACGGGAGCACTCGTTCTGGTAAAACTAGCGTTCGTAATGGAGATAGCACATTCGTCACGCTGTAACGGACTGAAAAGCACAAGGCTGAAAAGCGTGAATCGTCGCTCAACAAACTTTATTAACATGAAGGGTGGCGCCATTCGAACGGAACTTCCCCTTTATAGTGCCATTGTACGTGTTGTACGTCACTGCGCTTTGCTCGAGCGTTTTTTTTTAATGAACGTGTGTATGCAAGACAGGCTTGAGAGGAAACAAGAAAAATCACGTCGAGAAAAATGACGTTTTTGAAAATGACATTAAAAACTATTGTGTGTACGCGGCATCAGGCTTCATTCACACCAATGCTCAATTCATACCAAGGCTTCATTCAATCCAAGTCCTCATTTAAGCCAAGCCTCAATGTATACCAAGGCTCCATTCATGTCAAGGCGATTCTTTGCTGGTCCTATAACGCACATGTGTTAAGTTGTGTATAAATGTGTACTGCAATGAGACAGACCTTTTATTTAAATAAGCTGCCACCGCACCACAACGTACAGAAAACTGAACCATTTTTGTCACTAGGTAGTGCATTACTGTGCATTGCAGTATTCTGCAACACAGAGCTGTCCCCTCATAAAAACTACATGTAAATGAGGCAAAATTGAATGGCATTCACTGAAGAAAAAAATGACAGCTCTTGGTCCCCACTAGTGATGGCTACCCGGTGGGACCGACTCCCAATAATGTGATCACAGTGATAGCCAATTACAGTGGTCACATGGCCCCCAATCCTTTCCACCCCCTGGGTGTACAGACGAAGGCTCTATTCAAACCAAAGCTCCATTCACTCCAAGGATGCATTCAAACCAAGAGTCTACTCACACCAATGCGCCAATCATACCAAGGCTCCATTCATACCAAGGCTCCATTCATACCAAGGCTCCATTCTCAGCAAGGTTCCATTCAGTTCACACCAAGGCTCCATTCATATCCGGGCTCCATTCATATCAATGCTCTATTCACACAGAGGCTCCATTCATACCAAGGCTCCATTCAATTCACACCAAGGCTCCAGTAACACCAAGGCTCCATTCATACCAAGGCTCCATTCATACCAAGGCTCCATTCATACCAAGGCTCCATTCATACCAAGGCTCCATTCTCACCAAGGTTCCATTCAGTTCACACCAAGGCTCCATTCATATCCGGGCTCCATTCATATCAATGCTCTATTCACACAGAGGCTCCATTCATACCAAGGCTCCATTCAATTCACACCAAGGCTCCAGTAACACCAAGGATCCATTCAAGACAAGACTCCATTGATACCAAGGCTCCATTTAAACCAAAACTCCATTCACGCCAAGGCTCCATTCAAACAAAGACTCCATTCACTCCAAGACTTCATTTAAATCAAGGGTCAATTCACGCCAAATATCCATTCAAACCAAGGCTCTATTTAATGGAAAGATGTATATTTAGACTAAAGATGGACTTTAAACGGCACACAGATAAATATTGTAAAAATTCTAAGGGTTTTATTGTTGGTAGAAAAATATAATTGAATTTAGGTAAAAAGTACATTAATATAGGACACTGACATTATATAACAGTTATCTATAATTGATAGAGGGTCCCATTTACAAGACTCGACACATCTCCCAAAAATTACATTTACATGTAAAGTATACAAGGTAAAATAGAATATTGTATAGCCAACAAACAAAAATGAGGAGTTGGACGGTATGCACGAGAGATGGCTGGTTTTGTTGATGGGTCCAATAAATTCAAAGATAAAGATCTTGCTTTCGCTCGACTAGTTTCGCGTTCCAAAACGCTTCGTCGGGAGCATAGTATTCTGTCAAGATTATACATAAACAGTTCAAAAAGAGATACTTCAGTTAATACAATATAATTTTAATACTTGTATCTAGAATAGAACTGATAAAAAACACATTATAAAGAAAAAGCTAATATACATTAAATAAAAGTTTTCGACTGACCACAGGGGGATAAAACACCCACCACCTATAGACTGCCACCACCGAGACTAGTCAGACAGCAGATGGAGCATGAAAGTAGCTGTGCAAAGTTGTAAGGAAGTGGGACATGAGAGAAGGGGGGGGGGGTTGGGGGGGGGGGGGGAGGGGAAAAAGGAAAGAAACAGGGGATGGGAAGAGGGGAGGGAAGGGGGGAGGGGGGGGGTGATAAAGGAAAAAGGAAAGAAAAAAGAAAGGACTGGAATATGGAATAGTTCATATCCATGGGTACTATTAAAAAATTACTTTAAAAATTATACAAAATTTAGATAACGGGTGCAAAAATTCTTATAAAAACGTAGGTGAAATGAATTAGTGTGTCAATGATCACCGTCGAGGCAGACCAGAAACAAGGAGGTGAAAGCGGGGAAAAAAGGAAAAGAGTATATATATGTATAATAGTTTCTATACTTACGAACAAGGCCGTGTTAGGTAGTGAAACCAGCCTAGGTATTCCTACCTGGCAGTCCGTGTATCACAGGGTGCCAGTAATATCTAAACACATTCTAAAAGTAAAACACATGACGTGACCCATAAGTGTCAAAAATGGGTGTTTTGAGACAAATTAGAGAATGAAAAGTAAAGGGGGAGGGGAAAAGAGGAAGGAGGGAAAAGGGAGGGGGAAGAAAGGGAAGTTTGTTCATGTATGTATAATTATCCAAAGGCTCACCGTGGTAAACATTCATGCGTGATTTGAGTAAAAAAATGTATATAACTATGCACAGGCTACTGGTAGGTAGGGAACGTGAATCCAGACCAAACGATACTGTAAAGATGTGTGTCAATCAAGAGCAATTGCTCGAGCCACACTATGGTACTCTGTTAGGGTAACCCCTAATGATAGACTGACCCAGCTGAAAAACATAATTGCAGAAAAGAAATTTTAGGGAGGACCCGCTTCCCTAGATCTAACTGCTAATATCCCAGATGGAAAGTTCTTACCTTATAGTTTGTCAGAGATTGTAAGTCAGTAGGCCTGGACGGAACCTCTCCTGTGGACAGCTTCACAGTGCATAGTGCACCGTTTTTATGTGTCCCTACAGGAAGGCGTCATCACACCCGGAAATGACGCTGATGCGCGAGTTCGAACGGTCATGCGCATGCGCCGTAGGCGCTGCTCACGCAGCAGCCTGGGGCCAATGAGCGAATGACAGGGCGGAACCCGGGAAGTATTCCGGGAGCCTGCATACGTCATGTCGCTCTAGCTGGCAAACACGTCATCATGGGGAATCAAGCAGTTCATGTTTGTGCGCCGTATTCACTGCCACCGCAAAGACCATGACCAGTGCGGCAGTGAAAGAGCATACCATAGGGGAAGCCGATTGCTCCCTTAAAGCAGGTCAAAGGGTCATTTTCTAAATATCAGCGATGGTC
The DNA here is from genome assembly GCA_029206835.1 of Rana muscosa. NCBI lineage: Eukaryota > Metazoa > Chordata > Amphibia > Anura > Ranidae > Rana > Rana muscosa. Next base: position 67,394,826 of record CM055124.1, on the reverse strand, counting down.
AATAAGTCCACCCATCATTGCAGCCATCAATGTGGGCACATAGGCTTCGGGACACAGCAGGAACAGGGGGTGAAAGAGGGGTGAATACACCCACCTGTGGTCATCGAAAAGAAAATCAGACATAATATACAGAGCTAAATAAAAATGCAGAAGGCATATAAATAACCAAAAATACATAGTTTACATATATATATACACATCCAGGAATAGTACCTTTAAACTGGTAAACAGTAACTAATTTAAATACAGGGATTCCAATACAGCAGCTTAACCACTTAGGAGCATGATTTAGAGTGTATATTCTGTGTGTCTATTTTGTAACATATTCGGTCTGTCGGCTGTAGTAGGGGGGGTAAAGTTAACATACAACACAAGTTTAGTGACACTGATGAAACTAACATACAGCATTCCTTGTGCAACTTATCCTAAAGAAGGATTATTTTTATAGTATTATACAACTGGATGAAACATCCAATCGAGATGCGATCAGAATTTAAATGAGATAGACATAAAATGATACAAAAGGAAGGGGGGGGAAAGAAATGGGGATGTTAACATGAGTAGACACATAGCATATATGGAAAAGTATGTATGGCATTAGTGTGACAATAGATATTCACCCTCATCCACAGCCCGTAAGATGTTCTAATGTCGGTCAAAGTGGTATATATGACAGTGACAAAAATCATGTTCCAAATGGTTAAAGGTAGTGGAGATCAGTCATTTACAGAAATGGTCTGTATGACTGGGTTTCGTTTAAACCCGGGGGGTGTGTGGCATTCAACCTCTCAACCCAGATGGTTTCTCTCTGGAGGATGATCTTATCCCACTCACCTCCTCTGGGACTTTTGGGAACAACGGCCAGAACAAAGAAAGACACAACTGAGGTGTCAAAACGGTGGTAGAGGTCCAGATGTCGACTAATAGGTGTCAACATCTTCCCGTTACCCGAGTAGTAAATGTGATCGTTGATACGTTGTCTTAGCTGTCTGGCTGTTTTACCTACATAGAAACTACCGCATTTGCAGGTCATGAGGTAAACCACGCCTTCAGTGCGGCAGTTAGCAGAGAATTTTGGGAAAAAAGTCTCACCATTGGGGAGTATAGTATTTTGACAGGGTGAAACCCATTTACAGAAAGAGCTTTCTAGAAGGCTTTGCCTATCACTGGCAATTGCCATTTCAGAATCGTGGCCCCAAGAAAACTAGGTTCAGAAAATCCAAAGTAGGCAGGGGTAACGGGATGGGTGCGACTGATGATGACGATGTTGAGTCTGACTCATCTGTGTCTACGTTTTCTTCCCAACAGTCGACTACGAGAGGACAACCGAATGCACACGGTAATAACGGTGGACGAAAAAGGACCTCCGGTGGTGGGCAATTCACTCCCTACCCCAAAAAAAGACCTGACAATCATAATACAAGACCTACTGACCCTGTGACCCGACATGATCTGACACCGAGTAAAGGTAATGAAAGTAATCCACTCACCTATATAGGCCCTATTGCACAAAAGGCCCTACAGATGATGACCCAACAAAATGGAAATACCAGTATTCCATCAACTTCATTCCCTGCAGGGTTGGGACCTACCAATATGCAGGTATCCAGTACAGCAGCGGAGGCTAGCTCGCAAGCTCCATTTCCCAGCCTGTCCCAAACACCTACTTTACACCCATCAATTCAATTACAAAACTTCAAGAAGCAAAGTACCCTTGATTGCCATATTAATCAAGGCAATACGCAGATCCTAAATTTTCAGACACTAGGAGTGCATCAGCATCCAACGTAGAGATGGATGTACTGAATCTGGGCAAATATGTAGGGGTACAACCAGAGATCATTTTCAGGCGGGCAACCTCGCTTAGAGACAAACTTACTGCTAGCCACTATGTTCGAAACTGCAATAATGTTACTAATCGAACTTTAGGGACGTTACAATGTGGGAAATGCTCTTTCTGTAAATGGGTTTCACCCTGTCAAAATACTATACTCCCCAATGGTGAGACTTTTTTCCCAAAATTCTCTGCTAACTGCCGCACTGAAGGCGTGGTTTACCTCATGACCTGCAAATGCGGTAGTTTCTATGTAGGTAAAACAGCCAGACAGCTAAGACAACGTATCAACGATCACATTTACTACTCGGGTAACGGGAAGATGTTGACACCTATTAGTCGACATCTGGACCTCTACCACCGTTTTGACACCTCAGTTGTGTCTTTCTTTGTTCTGGCCGTTGTTCCCAAAAGTCCCAGAGGAGGTGAGTGGGATAAGATCATCCTCCAGAGAGAAACCATCTGGGTTGAGAGGTTGAATGCCACACACCCCCCGGGTTTAAACGAAACCCAGTCATACAGACCATTTCTGTAAATGACTGATCTCCACTACCTTTAACCATTTGGAACATGATTTTTGTCACTGTCATATATACCACTTTGACCGACATTAGAACATCTTACGGGCTGTGGATGAGGGTGAATATCTATTGTCACACTAATGCCATACATACTTTTCCATATATGCTATGTGTCTACTCATGTTAACATCCCCATTTCTTTCCCCCCCCTTCCTTTTGTATCATTTTATGTCTATCTCATTTAAATTCTGATCGCATCTCGATTGGATGTTTCATCCAGTTGTATAATACTATAAAAATAATCCTTCTTTAGGATAAGTTGCACAAGGAATGCTGTATGTTAGTTTCATCAGTGTCACTAAACTTGTGTTGTATGTTAACTTTACCCCCCCTACTACAGCCGACAGACCGAATATGTTACAAAATAGACACACAGAATATACACTCTAAATCATGCTCCTAAGTGGTTAAGCTGCTGTATTGGAATCCCTGTATTTAAATTAGTTACTGTTTACCAGTTTAAAGGTACTATTCCTGGATGTGTATATATATATGTAAACTATGTATTTTTGGTTATTTATATGCCTTCTGCATTTTTATTTAGCTCTGTATATTATGTCTGATTTTCTTTTCGATGACCACAGGTGGGTGTATTCACCCCTCTTTCACCCCCTGTTCCTGCTGTGTCCCGAAGCCTATGTGCCCACATTGATGGCTGCAATGATGGGTGGACTTATTGACCATCGCTGATATTTAGAAAATGACCCTTTGACCTGCTTTAAGGGAGCAATCGGCTTCCCCTATGGTATGCTCTTTCACTGCCGCACTGGTCATGGTCTTTGCGGTGGCAGTGAATACGGCGCACAAACATGAACTGCTTGATTCCCCATGATGACGTGTTTGCCAGCTAGAGCGACATGACGTATGCAGGCTCCCGGAATACTTCCCGGGTTCCGCCCTGTCATTCGCTCATTGGCCCCAGGCTGCTGCGTGAGCAGCGCCTACGGCGCATGCGCATGACCGTTCGAACTCGCGCATCAGCGTCATTTCCGGGTGTGATGACGCCTTCCTGTAGGGACACATAAAAACGGTGCACTATGCACTGTGAAGCTGTCCACAGGAGAGGTTCCGTCCAGGCCTACTGACTTACAATCTCTGACAAACTATAAGGTAAGAACTTTCCATCTGGGATATTAGCAGTTAGATCTAGGGAAGCGGGTCCTCCCTAAAATTTCTTTTCTGCAATTATGTTTTTCAGCTGGGTCAGTCTATCATTAGGGGTTACCCTAACAGAGTACCATAGTGTGGCTCGAGCAATTGCTCTTGATTGACACACATCTTTACAGTATCGTTTGGTCTGGATTCACGTTCCCTACCTACCAGTAGCCTGTGCATAGTTATATACATTTTTTTACTCAAATCACGCATGAATGTTTACCACGGTGAGCCTTTGGATAATTATACATACATGAACAAACTTCCCTTTCTTCCCCCTCCCTTTTCCCTCCTTCCTCTTTTCCCCTCCCCCTTTACTTTTCATTCTCTAATTTGTCTCAAAACACCCATTTTTGACACTTATGGGTCACGTCATGTGTTTTACTTTTAGAATGTGTTTAGATATTACTGGCACCCTGTGATACACGGACTGCCAGGTAGGAATACCTAGGCTGGTTTCACTACCTAACACGGCCTTGTTCGTAAGTATAGAAACTATTATACATATATATACTCTTTTCCTTTTTTCCCCGCTTTCACCTCCTTGTTTCTGGTCTGCCTCGACGGTGATCATTGACACACTAATTCATTTCACCTACGTTTTTATAAGAATTTTTGCACCCGTTATCTAAATTTTGTATAATTTTTAAAGTAATTTTTTAATAGTACCCATGGATATGAACTATTCCATATTCCAGTCCTTTCTTTTTTCTTTCCTTTTTCCTTTATCACCCCCCCCCCTCCCCCCTTCCCTCCCCTCTTCCCATCCCCTGTTTCTTTCCTTTTTCCCCTCCCCCCCCCCCAACCCCCCCCCCCCCTTCTCTCATGTCCCACTTCCTTACAACTTTGCACAGCTACTTTCATGCTCCATCTGCTGTCTGACTAGTCTCGGTGGTGGCAGTCTATAGGTGGTGGGTGTTTTATCCCCCTGTGGTCAGTCGAAAACTTTTATTTAATGTATATTAGCTTTTTCTTTATAATGTGTTTTTTATCAGTTCTATTCTAGATACAAGTATTAAAATTATATTGTATTAACTGAAGTATCTCTTTTTGAACTGTTTATGTATAATCTTGACAGAATACTATGCTCCCGACGAAGCGTTTTGGAACGCGAAACTAGTCGAGCGAAAGCAAGATCTTTATCTTTGAATTTATTGGACCCATCAACAAAACCAGCCATCTCTCGTGCATACCGTCCAACTCCTCATTTTTGTTTGTTGGCTATACAATATTCTATTTTACCTTGTATACTTTACATGTAAATGTAATTTTTGGGAGATGTGTCGAGTCTTGTAAATGGGACCCTCTATCAATTATAGATAACTGTTATATAATGTCAGTGTCCTATATTAATGTACTTTTTACCTAAATTCAATTATATTTTTCTACCAACAATAAAACCCTTAGAATTTTTACAATATTTATCTGTGTGCCGTTTAAAGTCCATCTTTAGTCTAAATATACATCTTTCCATTGAATATCGGGACGTTGGCACATTTATACTAGGTGCATCCACAGTGTCACCCTGTGGTGATGCACAACTTAGCAATTTCCTTCTAAATCAAGGCTCTATTTAAACCAAGACTCCATTCACTCCAAGGCTCCATTCAAACCAAGGCTCCATTCAAACCAAGGCTCCATTCAAACCAAGGATCCATTCAAACCAAGGCTCCATTTACTCCAAGAATCCATTCAAACAAAGGCTCCATTCACTCCAAAGATCCATTCAAACCAAGGCTCCATTCACACTAAGGCACCATTTACACCAAAGCTCCATTGACACCTAGGGGGGCCGACTCCCAATAATGTGATCACTGTGACAGACAATTACAGTGCCTCAAATGCAATATTCCCAACGCACATGTTCCTGCAAAGATGGCTGTATTTTCAATTGGATGCTGAAGCGACCATCGGCTGGAACCGTAAATAGTCATAAAGAGAAAATGTCACCAGCACACCAGGATCTCCAAAAATGGGTCCAAAACTTCAATCAATGATGACATAGTTACAAAAAAGTGACGTTTCCAAGCTACGCAGGACCCCTTTATCAGGCATGAGGAAGTGGTCCTGTGTGGCTCCGAAATATCGCCTTTTTTGTAACTATGTGATCATTGATTAAAGTTTTGTACCCAATATTGGAGATCCTGGTGTGCTGGTGACATTTTTTTTAAGCCAATTACAGTGGTCACATGGCTGCCGATCCTTTCAACCCACTGGGTGTACAGACCCTATAAAAGGAACGCAGAGCTGGGTGGGAAGGGGTTTAAATCCATATCTCAAAGGGTCTGGTATACAATTTTGGGGGACTCTATTTTTTTTTCTTTCTTGCTGTAGGAAGTGCTAGAGCAAAAGTGACATCTACAAAGAAAAAAAATGATAGAGCTTACATTGCCAGCAATTGATGTTTCATTGCCAGCTTCTTAATTATAAAAAAACAGCACACAGACCCCTCCAAAGCCCCCCACAATATACAGCAGACCCCTGCTTGAGCCAAACCCAGGGCAGTTCGGCTCATCATCACTATGACTGTATATTGTACCTGTATATTCATAACATGTAATAGTACAAAGTATCGGGGGTCCCAAAACAAAAAATGGTTTCAGGTGCCTCTCAACAAATGAATATTCCAAAAAAAAAAGAAGAAACATAATCCGGCTCATTAGGAACATTCAAATCCATCTAATTCTACAATGTCCGAGCTGACTTGTGTTTACTATTAAAAGGTAAAAAAAAGGAAAAGGTAGCAATCATCACAAACAATCAGAAGAGATAAGGGTGGAAAGTCTCCTGACGCCAGAGATTATCGGAAAGGTGACCCCGTGTGTGACCCCGGGGACAGGATCTGTATATATAGAGCTCTGTGCTGGCCGGAGAGATAGAACTCATCACTGACCGAGATCACCACCGACACCAACCCACCGACACCATGAAGACCACCATACTGTGCCTCGTCCTCATCTTCTCCACCGCCTGCCACCGAGGACACACCACCTCCATCAACCAGGTGAGACAACTCTCCACCTACACACCTATCCATCACATACCTATCTATCTATCTATCTATCTATCTATCTATCTATCTATCTCTCTATGTATTTATTTTAGATCTATCTATCTACTGATCTAACTGATCTATCTATCTATCTATCTAATTATTTTAAATCAATCAGTCTATTACAGATTTATCGATCTATCTTTCCCAGATCTATCTATCTCAACTTGATCTATCTACTGATCTTCCAATCCATCTATCTATTTTGGTTTAATCTATCTACTGATTTATCTATCTACATGTATCTATCTAATTATATCAAATCAATTAGTCTATTGCAGATCTATCTATCTATCTTCCTTTATTTTCAGGTCAATCAATTAATCTATCTATTTAAGATCTATCTATCTTTTTCAAATTAATCAGTCTATTACAGATTTATCTATCTATCTATCTATCTATCTATCTATCTATCTATCTATCTCAAATCAATCTATCTACCAATCTTTCTTTCTTTCTTAGATAGATAAATTGATAGCTAATAAAGAAAGAAAGAGAGATCAGTAGATAGATAGATCTACAATAAATTGATATCTATCTATCTATCTATCTATCTATCTATCTATCTATCTATCTATCTATCTATCTATCTATCTCAGATCTATTGATCTTCCTTTATTTTCAGGTCAATCAATTAATCTATCTATTTAGGATCTATCTATATATCTATCTATTTTTTTTTTCAAATTAATCAGTCTATTACAGATCTATCTATCTATCTATCTATCTATCTGTCTATCTATCTATCTATCTATCTATCTATCTATCTATCTATCTATCATCTAATATCTATCTATCTATCTATCTATCTCAAATCAATCTATCTACCAATCTTTCTTTCTTTCTTTCTTTCTTTCTTAGATAGATAAATTGATAGCTAATAAAGAAAGAAAGAGAGATCAGTAGATAGATAGATCTACAATAAATTGATATCTATCTTTCTATCTATCTATCTATCTATCTATCTATCTATCTATCTATCTATCTATCTATCTATCTATCATAGTATCTCTGATCTATCTATCTCATAATAATAATAATATTATGTTTTCAGAAGGATGAAGTAATACACGCTGAGCACAATCTACTCCAGGAGGAGACCAGTGTACAGGTGAGTCTTCTTTCATCTTGTAGATACTTTGATGTCTCATATTTCTTATCGGCTGCCGTTAGAGGATATGATTCTTGGATCAGCAGACAGGAAGTTGGCTTTTCATTTCCAGCTCATTCCGTTCTTCTATGTTTTGGAATTATACACGCTTATAAATGAGTGTCCCGCTTCCCTTTAGCGTTATTATTATTATTTAAAGGCTCACACCACCCAAAGGTTTTGCCTTTAACAGCTGCTGAAAAGTTAAACAAAATGAAAAATGCATCTGGAATATGCAACCTGCATAGGTGTGAATCACACCTATGGCTTTTTTAGTGCTTTTTGCATTTTTCAGATTTGCACTACAGAACGTGTTCCATAGGAAACCATGTCAAATGGACTGTAGTGCAAAATGCAAAAAGCCCTAAAAATGCCACAGGTGTGAATCAGGCCTGAGGGTAAAAGATATAACAACCCAGTGAGCAATTTAAGCTGTGATATCACTTTTTGGTGGAGCTGACCTTTTAGGAAAATACAGAATTTTGGCCACTAGATGGAGCTGAGAATTGTAAGAAATACGGTAAATACTTATTTACTATGACCCTCAGCGCCATCTAGTGGTCGTAATGCAGTATTCCTGACTCAACCTATGTATGTATGAATAAATAATATTCAACCTGGAGAGAAAATAGCCTACTAATATTTGATTCTCACAGATTCTCACATTTGATTTATGCAGTTTCATAGGACCGATAGCTCTGTTCATATTTTATAAATACCTGTCTATATAGTTGCAATAATATGCCCAGGTTTGCTACCACATGCCTGCAGCATTAAGAAGTTAAAGTGGAACTTCAGTAATTTTTTCATCTTTCTATCTATTAAATCTTCTGCCCTTGTTGTTGTTGTTTTAACTTTGGATAGGAAAACATGTTTTTTGTGCCAGTAAATACCTTATACAGCCCACTTCATGTTTCTTGTTTGGTCATTAGCCTAGGCTTATGACATCATGCACAGCTCTCTCTGAGAGTTTGCCAGGAAGGGAGGGTGAGTCATAAGAGGGCCAATGAGAGCTGCAGAGCTGGAGGTGTGTCTGTGTAAATCCAGAAAGTGAACAGGCAGCAGCTTCAGCTGCCCACAGTTAAAATGGCTGCAGCCAGACTCAGTGGAGGGAGATTTCTGCAGCATATTTGGCAAGTACAGAGTCGCAGTATATATAAAATAATATGCAAAGTGGTTGGAGGGAAGCTTCAGAATGGCAAAGATGTTTTTATTACAAATTATGTGAGCAGACTGAAGTTCCTCTTTAAAGAGCGTAATAAAAGCCATAGCGGAACATAAGGCTGCTGCGGGGTCAGCTCTGGCTATGTAGTGATTCATGCAGGTAGCGGTAATATTTGGCATGTAAATGGAAGGACTTGTAATGACATTTTCATCCTCCGATTTGGATAAACTTTACATTTTGTTTCTCCTTTTATTCCAGGAAACTCTGCTCAGATCCAAGCGCCATTCCCACCTCTCTATCTGCAGTTTTTGCTGCAACTGCTGCAAGTACAAAGGCTGCGGTTATTGCTGTCTGACCTGAACCCTGCCAGAAATGACTGCAATATAGATGCCCCCCACCCCGGCCCACCATCACCCCGCCACTGACTTCCCCCTGGGAATTGAAGGATAGCCAGGAGATCCGCAGTGCATGTGGCTGGACTTCCATACAGACCTCCGATATTTATAAATATTTTATTATACTGTAAAATACGCTGCTTTGTATAGAAAAACGTTTTACTTTTCTTCTGTATATATCGTCCTACAATTGTTTGTTTGTTTTTTATTATAATAAAGATGATATTGTAATACAAGAGACACCGTGTTATGTGACAGCTTCATTACCTGGCTTACACTTTAACCCCTTCACTGCCAGGGACGTGTTGGCAAACATTTACAAATCATTTCAGGACTGACGATTAATTATAAATATATATATTTTTTTCTTTTCCTTGCACATGATTGCGTGTTCTGTTCAAAGTGAACATGCTCAATTTCTATAGCAAATCAGGGTCAATATTCACATTTATGCTACAGCTTCCTATAGTTTTACACAATGGTGAAAATTACTAAGTAATAAGTGCAGAACATATATATATATATATATATATATAATTAACCACTTAACGACCGCCTCCAGTAGATATACGTCGGCAGAATGGCACGGACAGGCACATCACCGTACCTGTACGTCCCCTTTAACTGCGCGACGTGGGGGTCGCGCACGCCGTGAGTCGGACCGCGGGTCCCGCAGACTCGATCGCCGCGGGAATCCCCGCGATCGTCTCACAGGAGGGATGGAGCGGGGAGGGCAAGAATGGCCCAAAATTACCCCCCCCTCACACTTACGCACACCACAATGTGATTGCACAATCTCTATAAAACTTCCTGTAGAATTACCAACAACTATGTAGCTGTAGACAAAATCCCAAAGAGAGGACACTGCTGACTTTTTAGGTTGCAAACAGACAAATAATTCTCAAATATTTTTTTTATGTCCTTTATTCACACAGAGTTCAAAGACAAATGTACATCACCGATCAAATCCAAATTCCATAATGAGGGACTCCCCTATAACTTGCAATGCCACATTCAGTGTGTGATACATATGGGGGGGTCCCCAATCCACCTTGTTACTGCCTCAACGCGTTTCGCTGGGTAGGCCGGCTTCCTCAGGAGGACTTTAAGGGGAAATGATCTCTAGGATAAAAAAAAACATAAACATGAGAAAATATCCGTTCTACATACAGAGATAATTGCAGATTTTCTTTCAATTACTTGTACTATACAATTTTTTTTATGTAATTAACTTTGGAGGGGGGGGACATTAAAAAACGGTGGCTGAACATTTACTAGAGGTGATTTACCTGCAGTGGATTGTATGGTGAACGTCAGATTTTCCGCTTTATAAATAGCCCCTAAAAATGTGATTTGAATTGAGCAGGGAAGGATTAGGACCCCTGTCAGGCTTTTTTTTTGCTAGCTGTGTCCCCATGGGACAGGTTCACCATAGTGACCACAGAACAGTAAACGAGGGGAAATCCTCCATTGGGGACACCTGTTCTGGTGACAACAATGGCACCCCCATTAATCTACCAATTCGTGTGATTTTGCATGTTTCTTGAAATGAAACCTTCCGCTGAAATGAATAGGCTGCCATACACCCCCAACGCAATCAGTTATAAATGCCTGAGAATTCTTGCCATTGTAAAGTTGGTCATGCCTGCTACAATCTGATTGTACAATTTATTAAAGCTGACCATACACTATACAATGTACAATCTCTGTTAGATCCGCCATCAACTATGTGGTGCAAGAGCTTGCCTGACTGCATTAAAAAAAAAAAAAAAAAAACGGATTGGATTGTGTAGGTTTGCTCTACTATTACATAGTTTTGGTAACTCTAAAGCTGGCTGGACAGAGATTGTACAGCCAGATTGTATACTGTATGGCCAGATTGTACAATGGTTGGTAAGGTTGAACAAAGACACCAGTCCATCCAGTTCAAACAGTACAATCTTCTTTAGATTTACCAATAAGTATGTAGTGCAAGGGCCTGCCTCATTGGATGAAGAGTGATTTGATAGAGTAGGCCTGTCAGAGGCGGCTCTAGGTTTTGTGAGGCCTTAAGCAAAACTTGGATACGGGGGCCCCACTCATGCCCATAATGGGTAAAAAAATTAAAGCAAATAAAAATGGCTGTAGAAAGATGCACAGATCTAGCACACAGTGATTGAACAGAGGCAAATTAGGCAACCGCGAGGCCCCTGTGAGTGCGAGGCCTTAGGCGACCGCCTAATTTTGCCTAATTAAAGAGCCGCCTCTGAGGCCTGTCCTCATATTACATAGATTTGGTAGATATTAAGGTGATTGTACAGAGATTGTTTTGTGAATGGTGACCTCTGGTCTACCGAGTATAAAGTACAAGGGCGTGTCTCATTGGATACAGATTGATTGGATAGATTAGGTAGGTCCTAAAATTACACAGTTGTAGCAGTTCTAAAAGGACCGAACCTGATCTACCCAATCCATTTGTATGCAATCAGTCAGACCCCTATACTACATAGTTGTTGGGAGATCTAAAGGGAATTGTACAATCGGACTGTGTGTGGTTGCTTTAGTTGGGTTTGGGATTTTCATGACTTGTGTTGTTAGTTCAGCTGTGGGGAGTGAACTGAAAGAACATCATCAGCTCTCAACCCTACTGCTCAATGTGGCTCCATATGGGGGGGGGGGTGACAAAGTTTTCAGACCTGCACCTCTGTGATATTAGCATAACCCTCGGACCGCTAATCACGATACACTGGGCAGGGAACATATGAACCCTTCCTGTAAGACCACACCCCCCCCCCCCTTTCCCATTAGCACCAAGAAAGGTATTAAAACTGCAAGCCTGATTGGAAATTTCAGCTTGTGTGCACCTATTCAGTATAAAGACTCAAGAGGCTGGATTGCTACAACACCGGGAAGACGTCACACTGTTAAAAGTCAACAATGAGTACTGGGAAGAGCCGGATCGGTTCATCAGGTGACCTTGTGGCTTCAAACACCATTGAGCAACCGCCGAGCGCCGAGTAAATATAAACACAGCGAGCGTCCCGTGTACAATACAAGCACTGCGACCGATCGTCATTCCCTCATTTCCAGGGAAACCCCACTTTGTCATCACCAGCCGGACTACAAGACCCAGCATGGCCATTGGAGAGATATCTACCTATCTATCTCAAATCAATCAATTTATTGCAGATCAATCTATCTACCGATCTTTCTTTCTTTCTTTTTCTTTCTTTCTTTCTTTCCTTTTTTGCTATCAATTTATCTATCTATCTATCTATCTATCTATCTATCTATCTATCTATCTATCTATCTATCTATCTCAAATCAATCATTCTATTGCAGATTAATCTATCTACTGATCATTCTTTCTTTCTTTCTTTCTTTCTTTCTTTCTGTCTTAGATAGATAGATAGATAAATTGATAGCTAAGAAAGAAAGAAAGATTAATAGATAGATTGATCTGCAATCGATTGATTGATTTGAGAAAAATAGATAGATAAATTCTTATTTCCTAGCTATCAATTTATCTATCTCTCTATATATCTATCTATCTATCTGTCTATCTATCTCAAATCAATCTATTGCAGATCAATCTATCTACCGATCTTTCTTTCTTTCTTTCTTAGATAGATAAATTGATAGCTAAGAAAGAAAGAAAGAGAGATTAGTAGATAGATAGATCTACAATAAAATGATTGATTTGAGATATCTATCTATCTATCTATCTATCTATCTATCTATCTATCTATCTATCTATCTATCATCTAATATCTATCTATCTATCTATCTATCTATCTATCTATCTATCTATCTATCTATCTATCTATCTATCATCTAATATCTATCTATCTATCTATCTATCTATCTATCTATCTATCTATCTATCTATCTATCATCTAATATCTATCTATCTATCTATCTATCTATCTATCTATCTATCTATCTATCTATCTATCTATCTATCTATCTATCTGTCTATCTGTCTATCTATCTCAAATCAATCTATTGCAGATCAATCTATCTACCGATCTTTCTTTCTTTCTTAGATAGATACATTGATAGCTAAGAAAGAAAGAAAGAGAGATCAGTAGATAGATAGATAAATAGATAGATAGATAAATTGATATCTATCTATCTATCTATCCATTTATTTATCTATCTATCTATCGATCTATCTATCTATCTATCTATCTTTTATCTATTATCTATCTATCTGTCTATCTATCTATCTATCTATCTATCTATCTATCTATCTGTCTATCTATCTATCTATCTATCTATCTATCTATCTATCTATCTATCTATCTATCTATCTATCTATCTATCTATCTATCTATCTATCTATCTATCTATCTATCTGTCTATCTATCTATCTATCTGTCTATCTATCTATCTATCTATCTATCTATCTATCTATCTATCTATCTATCTATCTATCTATCTATCTATCTATCTATCTATCTATCTATCTATCGTTCGTAAACCCAATCAGTGAAAACATTTTTATTAGAAATATAGAAAGAGAACCCCCTAATGGGACTTTTAAGGCCTAGTGGATAAGTTGAACCATAAGGCTACTTCCACACTGAGGCGCTGGATGCGCTGGCGGTATAGTGGCGCTATTTTTAGCGCCGCTATACCGTTTTTTTTGCCGCGATTTGCGGGCGCTAGCGGGGGTATATTAACCCCCGCTAGCGGCCGAAAAAGGGTTAAAAACGCCCGCAATAACGCCTCTTTGAGGCGTTTTGCGGGCGTATTAGAGGCGCTACCCCATTGATTTCAATGGGCAGGGGCGCTACAGGAGCGCTATTTTTAGCGCTCCTATTGCGCCTCAAAGATGCGACTTGCAGGAGTTTTTTGAGCCTCCTGCAAGCGCAACGCTCCACATTGGATAGTATTGAGAGGCTTTTTTGGGGCGCATTGCAGGCGCTATTTAGAGCGCAATAGCGCCTGCAAAGCGCCTCAGTGTGAAAGGGGCCTAAATGTAAATATGAACATACTGGCAAAAATATAAAATCGCAAATATAAATTTTATTAAACACTGACATAAAAACCGAATTGCAGCCGCTGTATTGATTATTGCATTTGCAACATACAGACCAAAATACATGATGTGACCATCATTCTACATGATCCTGGTAGTTGTCACGATACATATACCAAGACCAAACATAAACAGGATCACCTGTGATCACAATCACAATGTACAATCTGTACAGAGAGAACAATCTATCTGTTTCTTCTCCCTGCAAAGCAGAGTAAAGAAACAAAGATCTTTAGTAAAAAGCAGCACACATTACACATAGTTAGTCACACATATAACTCCTTGATTACCCAAGATGTTAACCCCTCCTCAGCCAGTGACAGTATATATTAATATAACTGTATTAGTGTCAGTGGTGATGTCAGTGGCAGTTAGTCAGTTCTCTCCATTGTCAGTTATTTTGCACTATCACAGTCCCACTATAAGTCACTGATCACCACCATTAGTAGTAAAAAAATAAAATAAATTACAGTATATATATATATATACCATTGTTTGTAGGTGACTCAAACAGTATGTAGAGAATATTGGTGCTCCAGTGCAATGGCTATAATTCAAAGCTCTTTATTAAAGTTTATGTAGTACAGTCATAAAAATCCAATGCGTTTCGTCTGTCAGGCCTTAATCATGGCATGCAGTCCGGATGAATTTTTGCATTGCAGTTTTGGTGCGTTTAGGTGTGTTCCGGTGTGCTTATGATGCGCTTTACCGCATTCCAGTACAGTTCAGTGTAGAAAAAGGGCAGCATGTTCTACTTTTTTTCTGGAACTGAAACGCGTTACATCTGACTGCACTGGTGTGAACTATGCCACTGGAAACCATATAATCTGGTACTATCCATGTGTTTTTGATGCAGAAAGAAAAATGCACTAGACTGCATGTGGTGTGAACTGGCTCTTAAAGATAAGCACACACTTGACTTGTAAAGAAGCGCTCCTACCACTAGGTGGCGGAATTTTCCTACATCTAAAAATACTTTTCTGAACTTTTTCCTATCCACACTTCATATAGCCTGAACTCACGATTTTCACACGATATTGCTCATAGGGCAGCCTGTTGACTTCAGTGGGTTGCCCTATGCGCATTTGTCATTCTAAAGGAGCTCCTGGTCCCTTTTGAGGAACAAGCATCACGCAATTTCACCAAAACTGCAGCGTGATTCCGCCCGCGATTCCAAAGCGGTCCGTGTGATTGGGGCCCTAGGGCATACCTCCCAACTGTCCCTGATTACGAGGGACTGTCCCTGATTTGGAGCAATGTCCCTCATTCCTCCTCATTTGTCCCTCATTTTGGTCTGATCCATATAGATGTATATAAAATGTACTTTTTATCCATCAAAAAGTGTTTCCCAGCGCTAAACTTTTCATCTGATTACTAAATTGCTATATTTGTAAATTCCAAAAGCCAATATAAAGGAATAGTAGTGGTAAAAAAAGCACTTGTGGGTTGAACCCATCTTTTTTTTTTTTTTTTTGTACAATTCTCCTTTAGGGGGCGTGTCCTATGCCTGCATACTTTTGCTGATAGGTGTCCCTCATTCCCATCTCAAAAAGTTGTATGCCCTAGGGCCCCCCACACTTGTGCATGCCGAGAACGTGCGCAAAATCACTTTCTTCCCCAACACACATAGAAATGCGTTGCACTTAATGGCACCCCCAGACACCTGCAATGAGTGCCATGGTGCCGCAGCAGCAAGCAGTTCAGTGCAGCACATTTTTGGAAAAGAGTCAGAGTTTTCTTTTTTTGCATTGCATGCATGTAGGGAAGCCCACTGAAATGAATGGGCGGCCCTACATAAGCCACACAGGAACATGCTGGAAACGCACGTGCGCTCCGGTGCATGCGCAAGTGTGAACCAAGCCTTAGCGGCATACAGTAGGTGTGCACAGCCTATTGCATTAAAGGGTATGTAAAGGCAACATTTTTATTTTTAAAAAATAACAAACATGTTATACTTACCTCCACTGTGCAGCTCGTTTTGCACAGAGTGGCCCCGAACCTGGTCTTCTGGGGTCCCTCTGCGGCTGTCTCTGCTCCTCCCCGCAAGAACTCCTCACCTTCATGAGAGCGAGCTCGCATGGTGAGGAGTTCTTGTGGCCGCGCTCCCGTGATACAGCCGGCGGCTATAGCCGCTCACTGTATCACTCGGCCCCGCCCCCCCCCGGCACGCCACATCATTGGATGTGATTGACAGTAGCGCGAGCCAATGGCTGCGCTGCTTTCAATCAACCAATAAATGTGCCGAGAAGCAAGCGCGTACACGGCGCGGGACTTTCGAGGGGTCAGGTAAGTAAACGGGGGGGGGGCGCTAATCCTTGGATGTTTTTTCACCTTAATGCATAGAATGCATTAAGGTGATAAAACTTTTACCTTTACAACCCCTTTAAGGTGTGCCCCCCAAAGCTCAAATGTGTCTATATATATATATAAATGTGGACGTGGACAGTGTCAGTAGGACAGAGATTGGTGTCAGTAGTTTATTTTTATTATTCGTTTTTCTTTCTCGTACATCACGGGACACAGAGCGACATAGTCATTACTAATGGGTTATATAGATACCGTCAGGTGCTGGCACTGGCAACTTCCAAAACCGGAAGTACCCTCCCCTATATAAGCCCCTCCCATCCGGGAGCACCTCAGTTTTTTGCCAGTGTCTAAGGTGTTGGCCAAGAAGTAACATGTGTTTTTCACTGAGCTTGCGTACAGGTTCTTTTGGGCCTCAGTAAGCTATTCCGGATCCGACCAAAAAAGCTTCATAGCTAAACGGTCGGTACCCGGGCCTTGCAGAGAAGAGCAAGGTTTTGCCTGTAATGCTTCTCTTAGGAGAGCTGGACCCTGGGATCCAGAGCTCTGGTCATACCCACGACCAAGATGTTTTCTGTGCAGGGTGCTATACAGGTCCAGGGGAGTGGAATCCTTGGGAACCCGGTCCCTGAAGGTTTGATTACAATGCCTGCCGTGATAGGTGAAGTTTGGGCTTTTGTGGACCAAACAAAGTCCTGCGGCGGGGAACAGGTAAGTGGGGGCCCCCAGGAACTTGGTTCTATTGGGGGACCCCCAAGCCTAATTTGTCTTTCTGTCTGTTACCTAATGGTATTCCCGCAAAATTCTGTGCATGCCTGTAACTCACTAAAAAAATGTAATAATTTTTAATGGTGGTCAAGAAAAAAAATAAATAATTTTTTTTATATATATATATTTTATATATTAGACTGCGGTACCTGTGTTTGTCCACTAGAGGCCGCTGTGGAACGTTTCTTGTCATGTGGACTAGTTTCTTCTCATCAGAGCGAGTCCAGGCAGATGGTGAGTTCTCTTATGGGAAACTGCTTCCTCTGCCATGTTGCAATGCTCGTCCATCCCCCGGCCTGCGGCAAAGGGGCCCTGGCTCTTGTCCCTGGTTTCCATTTTCGAAATTAGCGCCGAAGGCACACGTGGCCGCGCGCGTGCGCGTGCACGCGCCTCTATATATAGAGGTGAGCCGGGAAAGGGGGCGGAGCCTGGGGGATGACGCTCTGTGCGCGCCGCAGCGCTTCTGCGCATGTGCGGGCGTCCCAGCATGTTAAAAAACACAATTTTGTGTGGTGAGCTGGCTATGAAGTACAGAGACAGAGCTGGCAACATTTAAAGAAGGCATACAGCAAGCGGTTGATACAGGCATCCCCTAGAAAGGCACATTAGTAGACACCAACTGTTTCTTATAGCAGCATTTATGCTAGACTATTGTCAGTAACTGGTGTATTTCGGCTGGAATACCTCAGCTTTGTGGCTTAGGAATATGCCGTCTAAAAACTCCGGGACTAGAAATTCCAGGAGGAATAGGGGGTCTCCATCGGGCTCTGAGGATCTTGGGCATGCTTCGGCTGCACCAGTCTCCCCTGAAGAATCAGAGGTTAGTGACCGTGGAGCACCCTCAGGAGTACCTGGTACTGTGGCTGTCCTCAGTTCACCTGCTCCTGTGTATGTAACAGAGGAGGTTTTTTCCTCAGCTCTGGGAGGGCTGGAAGAGAGATTGTCAGCATTGATCGCGGCTTCCCTGTCACAGGAGAAAAGCGCCCGATCTCCGTCTCCTCCCTCAGAGTGCCTGTTAACAGAGCAACAGTCCCATACAGGGATCGACCTACCTGAAGGGGATCAGGATGAGGTCGATTCGGTTGTAGAGGAATCAACAGTGGAAGAGCCATTCTCAGCATCACATGCTGAAAGATTATGGGTTCAGTCCCTGACTAATATGGTCCGATCAGCATTTAAAATGCCACTTGCGGAGCCATCATCCACTTCTGTCTCCTCGTTGGGGTCGCTAAAAGCTCCCCAGACTGTTTGTTCCTTTCCGATCCATCCTTTACTGGAAGGGCTCATTTACCAGGATTGGGAGCATCCTGACAAAATATTTACTCCCCCCAAGAGATCTCCGGTAGTCTATCCCATGGAGGATAAGTTCATCAGAAAATGGAGGGTCCCTACAGTGGACGCAGCCATCTCTTGTGTGAATAAATCACTGACATGTCCGGTGGAAAATGTCCAAATGTTCAAGGACCCAATAGATAAAAAATTGGAGTCCTTATTGAAATCTGCTTTCTCTACAGCAGGATTGGTGACACAACCAGCAGTGGCAGCTATTGGGGTCTGCCAAGCAGTGAAAGATCAGTTGAAACAGGTCTTCAGGGACCTGCCAGATCAGCAGGCTCTTGCCCTAGCTGATCTACCTAGAGCCTTATGCTTTGCGGTGGACGCTATAAAGGATTCAATCCATCAGGCCTCCCGCCTTACGCTGTCTGTAGTACATATGCGCAGGCTTCTATGGCTCAAAAACTGGTCTGCTGAAGCTCCCTGTAAAAAATTGCTGGTCAGCTTCCCATTTCATGGTGAACGCTTATTCGGGGAAGACCTGGACAAATATATCCAGAGAATTTCCAGCGGTAAAAGTACACTTTTGCCGGTTAAAAATAGAGTTAGAGGTCCCTCTTTTAAGAGGCCTGCTTCTCCAGTCCCTAGGACATCGGCTGTGAAACAGTTCCGACGGCCTCCTCGGTCAAATCCCGGAGGTAAAAATCAGGGACAGTTGCAGGGTAACAAGAAGCCCTGGAGCAGGAGAGGTACAAAACCTCCCCCAAAGTCAAATGCATGAAGGGTTGCCCCCACCCAATCGGGTGGGGGGAAGACTTCAGTTGTTCACAGAGACCTGGCGGGACACGATCCGAGACAGATGGGTGCTCTCCGCAGTAAATCTGGGATACAAATTGGAGTTAAAAAAACTCCCCTCCTTCCCGCTTTATAAGGTCAAACGTACCAAGGGATCCCCAGAAGAGAGGATCCCTCCTGTTGGCACTAGAACAATTATTGCTCCAAGCAGTAATTATAGAGGTTCCCCTGGAAGAATGGGGGTTCGGGTTTTACTCAAACCTCTTTACAGTCCCGAAGCCAAACGGGGACGTGAGGCCCATATTAAATCTAAAAGGGCTAAACAAATTCCTACATATCAGGACTTTCCGGATGGAGTCGATCCGATCGGTAGCCACTGCCCTACAAGGGGAGGAATGGTTAGCCTCGATCGACATCAAAGATGCTTATTTGCACATTCCCATCTTTCCAGCCCACAAAAAATTTCTACGCTTTGCGGTAGAAGGGCGCCATTTTCAGTTCAGAGCCTTACCCTTCGGTCTGGCCACAGCACCAAGAGTGTTCACAAAAATTCTGGCCCCATTATTGGCCAATCTAAGAACACGAGGTGTAACGATAATGGCATATCTAGACGACTTGTTGCTGATAGACCACTCAGTGGAAAAACTAGAAGTGGTTGTTCACGAGACAATCAAGTATCTGGAATATCACGGTTGGATTATCAACCGAGACAAGTCAGCCCTAAAACCAGTCAAAAGTCTGGAATACTTGGGGCTAAGGCTGGATTCAGACCAGAGAAAAATATTCTTGCCTCAAGAAAAGGGGTCGTCTTTGAGAGATTTGATCCACTTAGTGGGTTCAAAAAGACAGCCATCCATACGCCTGTGCATGAGGCTGCTGGGAAAAATGGTGGCATCATTCGAAGCAGTACCCTACGGTCAATTCCATTCAAGGAAGTTGCAAAGGGCCATACTGTCAGCCTGGAACAAAAAAGTTCAGGCTCTGGACTTACCAATGTCCTTGTCCCCTTCCGTTCGCAAGAGCCTCCGCTGGTGGTTGGTTCCCCAGAATCTGGAAAGAGGGAAATCCTTCAGTCCGATTTCCTGGAAGGTGGTCACTACAGATGCCAGCCTTATAGGCTGGGGAGCAGTACTGGAGCAATGGTCTCTCCAGGGCAGATGGTCGGATGCGGAAAAGGCCCTGCCCATCAATCTCTTAGAGATACGAGCAGCCCGGTATGCCCTAGTAGCATGGACATCCAAACTCCAAGGGTCCCCTGTCAGAATTCAATCAGACAATGCCACAGCAGTGGCATATATCAATCATCAGGGGGGCACCAGGAGTCGTGCAGCCCAAAGGGAAGTAAATTACATCCTGAGATGGGCAGAAAGATATGTCCCAGCCATATCTGCGGTATTCATTCCAGGAGTGGAGAATTGGAAGGCGGACTTTCTAAGTCGCCAACAATTATGCCCAGGGGAATGGTCCCTTCATCCCGAGGTTTTCCGGACAATATGTCAGCGGTGGGGAACACCGGATGTAGATCTGCTAGCACCCAGATTCAACGCAAAAGTGGACAGGTTTGTCTCTTGGACAAGGGATCCCCTAGCTTGCGGCTCGGATGCCCTAGTGTTCCCTTGGGATCAGTTCAAGCTGATATATGCATTCCCACCGCCACAATTGTTACCTCGATTACTCCGCAGAATCAGGGTAGAAAAGAAACCAGTGATTCTGGTGGCTCCAGCGTGGCCCCGAAGAGCATGGTACGCGGAGATTGTAAAAATGTCTGTGGGGAGTCCTTGGACCCTCCCACATCGTCCGGACCTGCTTTCGCAAGGACCGATATACCACCCTTCCTTACCAGCCCTAGGTTTGACGGCCTGGCTATTGAAGCCCACATTCTAAAAAAGAGAGGGCTCTCTAATGCTGTGGTATCTACCATGATCAATGCCAGGAAGCCGGTATCCAGGCAGATCTACTATAGAATCTGGAAGGCGTACATCGCCTGGTGTGAGGCCAAGAAATGGCATCCACGTAAATACGTAATAGGTAGGATTCTGGACTTCCTACAATGGGCTGTAGATAGGAAGCTTGCCTTGAGTACTATCAAGGGTCAGATTTCGGCCTTGTCAATATTTTTTCAAAGGCCCTTGGCTTCGCATTCACTAGTCAAAGCTTTCATACAAGGAGTGATGCGTATTAGTCCTCCGGTTAATATTCCCATATGTCCTTGGGACATAAACCTGGTTCTGTCGGTTTTACAGAAACAACCATTTGAACCATTACAGCATATTTCTTTGGTTCTTCTCACCAGGAAATTGATTTTTCTAGTAGCCATTTGTTCGGCTAAAGGAGTGTCGGAATTAGCAGCTATGTCCTGTAAGGAGCCATATCTGGTTATCCATAAGGACAGAGTAGTGTTACGTCCTCATCCAGCCTTTCTTCCTAAGGTGGTATCGAGGTTTCATTTGAACCAAGATGTGGTTCTTCCTTCTTTTTTCCCCAAACCTAGTTCGGTAGAGGAAAAGTTATTACATTCTTTGGATGTAGTAAGAGCAGTTAAAGCTTATCTAAAAGCCACTGCTCAGATTCGCAGAACGGATACTTTGTTTATTCTGCCGGAAGGCCCCAGAAAGGGTCAGGCAGCGTCAAAATCTACTTTAGCCAGGTGGATTCGACAGGTCATAATGCAAGCCTATGGCTTGAGAAGGAGACCGCCTCCGTTCAAAGTTAGAGCGCACTCCACGAGAGCAGTTGGAACTTCATGGGCAGTGCATCACCAGGCCTCCCTGGCTCAAGTATGTAAGGCCGCAACATGGTCTTCGGTACACACGTTTACTAGGTTCTACCAGGTGGACGTTAGAAGTCAGGAGGATGTCGCCTTTGGGCGCAGTGTGTTGCAGGCCGCAAAAGATCCTCATGTCTGATAGCGCTCAGCTTATATATGGTGTATCCCCCCCCTCATTTGGCATTGCTTTAGGACATCCCATTAGTAATGACTAGGGATGAGCTTCGTGTTCGAGTCGAACATACGTTCGACTCGAACATCGGCTGTTCGATCGTTCGACGAAGATCGAACGATTTGGGCCGTTCGCGCCAAATTCGAGTGACGCGAACGGCCCACAATGCACTACGCCATCGCAGTGTCATCCAGGCGCTGTGATTGGCCAAGCATGCACTGTGACCCCGCATGCTTGGCCAATCACAGCGCCGGCAGCGAGGAGAGCAATGATTGGCCACAGGCAGGATGCCTGTGGCCAATTATTGCTGAGGGTGTTTAGTACACGCCCCACACTATAAAAGGCCGCCAGCACGGCGGCCTAGTGTAGTGTGTTCCGGAGCAGGGATAGAGCAGCATAGGCAGGGACAGTGACTGTTATTTCTTTCTTGCTTAACCTGGATTCCTTTAGTTTAGGGAAAGAGAAGGATAGGTAGGGAGAGTGTCAGTGTGTTTTGTGCTTGTGCTATAGTGTGCTTAAAAAAAACATTTATTCTAGGGACAGAAAACTGTAGGTAGGGACAGTGTCAGTTTCTTTCACTCTGCAAGTCCTTGTTTCCAGGGACCTGGAAGGACAGTGAGTGAATTGTCCTTGTGCTATATTGTGCTTAAAAAAACATTTATTCTAGGGACAGAAAACTGTAGGTAGGGAGAGTGTCAGTTTCTTTCACTCTGCAAGTCCTTGTTTCCAGGGACCTGTAAGGACAGTGAGTGAATTGTCCTTGTGCTATATTGTGCTTAAAAAAAAATTTATTCTAGGGACAGAAAACTGTAGGTAGGGAGAGTGTCAGTTTATTTCACTCTGCAAGTCCTTGTTTCCAGGGACCTGTAAGGACAGTGAGTGAATTGTCCTTGTGCTATATTGTGATTAAAAAAAACATTTATTCTAGGGACAGAAAACTGTAGGTAGGGAGAGTGTCAGTTTATTTCACTCTGCAAGTCCTTGTTTCCAGGGACCTGTAAGGACAGTGAGTGAATTGTCCTTGTGCTATATTGTGATTAAAAAAAACATTTTTTCTAGGGACAGAAAACTGTAGGTAGGGAGAGTGTTTTTTTTCTTTCACTCTGCAAGTCCTTGTTTCCAGGGACCTGTAAGGACAGTGAGTGAATTGTCCTTGTGCTATATTGTGCTTCAAAAAAACATTTATTCTAGGGACAGAAAACTGTAGGTAGGGAGAGTGTCAGTTTATTTCACTCTGCAAGTCCTTGTTTCCAGGGACCTGGAAGGACAGTGAGTGAATTGTCCTTGTGTTATATTGTGATTAAAAAAAACATTTTTTCTAGGGACAGAAAACTGTAGGTAGGGAGAGTGTTTTTTTTCTTTCACTCTGCAAGTCCTTGTTTCCAGGGACCTGTAAGGACAGTGAGTGAATTGTCCTTGTGCTATATTGTGCTTAAAAAAAACATTTATTCTAGGGACAGAAAACTGTAGGTAGGGAGAGTGTCAGTTTATTTCACTCTGCAAGTCCTTGTTTCCAGGGACCTGGAAGGACAGTGAGTGAATTGTCCTTGTGCTATATTGTGCTTAAAAAAAACATTTATTCTAGGGACAGAAAACTGTAGGTAGGGAGAGTGTTTTTTTTCTTTCACTCTGCAAGTCCTTGTTTCCAGGGACCTGTAAGGACAGTGAGTGAATTGTCCTTGTGCTATATTGTGATTAAAAAAAACATTTATTCTAGGGACAGAAAACTGTAGGTAGGGAGAGTGTTTTTTTTCTTTCACTCTGCAAGTCCTTGTTTCCAGGGACCTGTAAGGACAGTGAGTGAATTGTCCTTGTGCTATATTGTGATTAAAAAAAACATTTTTTCTAGGGACAGAAAACTGTAGGTAGGGAGAGTGTTTTTTTTCTTTCACTCTGCAAGTCCTTGTTTCCAGGGACCTGTAAGGACAGTGAGTGAATTGTCCTTGTGCTATATTGTGCTTAAAAAAAACATTTATTCTAGGGACAGAAAACTGTAGGTAGGGAGAGTGTCAGTTTATTTCACTCTGCAAGTCCTTGTTTCCAGGGACCTGGAAGGACAGTGAGTGAATTGTCCTTGTGCTATATTGTGATTAAAAAAAACATTTATTCTAGGGACAGAAAACTGTAGGTAGGGAGAGTGTCAGTTTATTTCACTCTGCAAGTCCTTGTTTCCAGGGACCTGTAAGGACAGTGAGTGAATTGTCCTTGTGCTATATTGTGATTAAAAAAAACATTTTTTCTAGGGACAGAAAACTGTAGGTAGGGAGAGTGTCAGTTTCTTTCACTGTGAAAGTCCTTGTTTCAAGGGACAGAGAAGGACACCTGAAGGTAGCCCTTATTGCTTTTTTCCCATCTCCCTGCAGGCCATCTATTAGAATGTCTGGAAGGCAAACAAGGAGAGGCAGACAGTCAGGAGGCAATAAAAGAGGGCAAGCAGGCTCTGTGTCTGGGGGCAACAGTGCTGGTCGTGGACGCGGTGCATTGTCATCAGCACATGGCCATGGGACACGCTTGTCCTTCTTTTCGGCAGCTGGACATGTTGAGCCACATCATGCCGAAGACTTGGTAGAGTGGATGACCAAGCCCTCCTCCTCCTCCTCATCCTCTCTCACCCAGGCTCAGGGTACTGGAAAAGCAGCTGCCAAAGCGTCGTCTTCCCTGGTATCAATGTCAGACAAATCATCAGTCACTCCTTCCCTAGACCCACCATGTCCTCCTCCTGAGGAGTCCCCCGAACTGTTTCAGCACAGTGTTGGGTACATGCTCCAGGAGGATGCCCAGCGTTTCGAAGGGTCTGATGATGAAACCCAGCTAGAGGAAGGCAGTAGCGTGAGAGCAGACAGAGGGGATGCTCAAGAAGGACACCAATCTGGCAGTCATGTTCCAGCAGCTGCAGCATACTGCCAGATTGGCTCCAGTGATGAGGAGGGAGGGGATGATGAGGTCACTGACTCCACGTGGGTGCCTAATAGGAGAGAGGAGGAGGAGGAGGATGAGGAGGAGGCACATCTCCAACGAGGCAGGATGCCCTTTGGTGGCCAGCGTAAGGGCAGTACACCGACGGAATCACACCGCAGAGCTCCGCCTGTGCAGGGCGCTGCCTCTGCCCGTCATTCAAAAAGTTCTTTGGTGTGGGCCTTTTTTGAGGCTAGTGCATCAGATCGCACAGCTGCTGTTTGCAACATATGTCTCAAGCGTATATCGCGTGGCCAAAACATCAGCCGCTTGGGTACCACATGCCTGACCAGACATATGTTGACCTGCCATGCAGCTCGTTGGCAAGCCTACCTCAAAGACCCACACCAAAGAACAAAGCGGACCTCTCCTTGCACCGCATCAGCTGGGATCTCCAACCCCACTATAACTTCAGTCCTCTCTGAAACATGCACTGAGAGGAATGAAGGTGTAGAATTAGGTGTGTCACAGCCAAGTACTTGCGCCCACTCTGCTAGCAGTACACCGACGTCCGATTCTAGCAGGCAAATTTCCCTGCCCCAGCTGCTGGACCGTCGAAAGAAGTTCACTCCCAGCCATCCACATGCCCAGCGGTTGAATGCTAGCTTGGCTAAATTGCTAGCGCTTCAACTGCTGCCTTTTCAGTTGGTAGACTCGGCCCCCTTCCGTGAGTTTGTGCAATGTGCAGTTCCTCAGTGGCAGGTTCCCAAACGCCACTTTTTCTCACGGAAGGCTATTCCGGCTCTCTACCGGCATGTGGAAGGCAATGTCTTGGCCTCGCTGGACAGGGCGGTCAGCGGTAAGGTGCATATTACCGCTGACTCATGGTCCAGCAGGCATGGACAGGGACGTTACCTTTCTTTCACGGCCCATTGGGTCACTCTTTTGGCAGCTGGGAAGGATTCAGGACAAGGTGCAGTAGTGTTGGAGGTTGTCCCACCGCCACGCCTCCAAAATGCTACTACTGGTTGTGACACACCTCTCTCCTCCACCCCCTCCTCTTCTTCTTCCTCCATGGCCTCTTCCTGTGGTTTGTCCTATGAACCAGCGGTGCTCCGTAGCCGTTCACGGGGCTACGCAAGTACGCAGGCAAAAAGATGCCATGCCGTGCTTGCGCTGGTGTGTTTGGGGGACAGAAGCCACACTGGGGCAGAGGTCCTGTCTGCTCTGCAGGGCCAGGCCGAGAGGTGGTTGACGCCACGCCAGCTTAAGCCAGGAATGGTGGTTTGCGACAATGGCACCAACCTCCTCTCCGCCCTCCGACAGGGACAACTGACCCATGTGCCCTGTGTGGCTCACGTCCTTAACCTGGTGGTGCAGCGCTTCTTGGGCAGGTACCCGGGCTTACAGGATGTCCTGAGGCAGGCCAGGAAAGTCTGTGTGCATTTCCGCAGATCTTATAATGCCAGTGCTCGCCTGGCTGAGCTGCAAAAGGAGTTGAACCTGCCCAAGAACCGCCTTATATGTGACATGCCCACCAGGTGGAACTCAACGTTGGCCATGCTGCAGCGGCTGCACACGCAGCAGAGGGCCATCAATGAGTACCTGTGCGACTACGGCACCAGGACAGGGTCAGGGGAGCTTGGTTTTTTTTCTCCACGCCAGTGGGGCATGATCAGGGATGCATGCACTGTCCTGGCACCATTTGAGGAGGCCACGAGGATGGTGAGCAGTGACAGTGCATGCATCAGTGACACTGTACCTCTTGTCCACCTGTTGGAGCACACGCTGCGTGGAATAATGGACAGGGCACTTGAGGCAGAACAGAGGCAGGAAGAGGAGGACTTCCTTGCCTCTCAAGGCCCCCTTTACCCAGACAGTGTTCCTTCTGTCCCACCCATCGCACAGGAAGAGGAGGAGGAGGAGGAGGAGGAGGAGGAGGATTGTGTCAGCATGGAGGTGGAGGCTGGCACTCAGCATCATCAGCAGCAGTCTTTTAGGGATGATTTACAGTCCCAAGAAACCAGTGGACTTGTACGTGGCTGGGAGGAGGTGGCTGCGGATCATGTCGTCCTTAGTGACCCAGAGGACTCCGGAGCGAATGCCTCAGCAAAACTACGCTGCATGGCCTCCCTGATCCTGCAAAGTCTGCGGAAGGATCCTCGTATTCTTCGGATCAAGGAGAGGGACCATTACTGGCTGGCCACTCTCCTTGATCCACGGTACAAGGGTAAGGTTGCGGACCTTATGTTACCGTCGCAGAGGGAGCAGAGGATGAGACAACTCCGGGAGGCCTTGCAGAAAGGTCTGTGCAACGCGTTCCCAGAGACTGGGAGGTTGCAAACTCCTGGTCCTGGACAACGAGTTGCTGAGGCTTCGGCCAGTCAAAGAAGGAGCGGTGGGGAAGGTGGCCGTCTGACCGATGCGTTCAGACAATTCTTTAGTCCGCAGCCCCAAAGTATGATCGGTTCCAGCAACCATCGCCAGCGTCTGATAAACATGGTGCAGGAATATCTAGGGGCAAGGTCAGACTTGGACACCTTCCCCACCGAAAATCCTCTGGCTTACTGGGTCTTGAGGATGGATCACTGGCCAGAGCTTGCACAGTATGCAATTGAGCTACTGGCCTGTCCTGCATCCAGCGTTCTTTCGGAACGCACATTCAGTGCTGCTGGAGGATTTGTCACGGATCACAGGGTGCGCCTGTCCACCGACTCGGTTGATCGACTGACTTTCATCAAGATGAACCAGTCTTGGATCACCACCAGCTACCACACACCTGATGCTGATATAACAGACTAATTGATTTTAACATGTCACATCCCTTCAAGACTGATGCTGATGCTGAGTGCCTGTGCTGTTATGTTGACTGGCTATCCTCCTCCTCCGAGTCCTCAATGATACGATTGATGATGATAGCTTGTAAGATCATTTTTGTTTATGGGTGCCGCCACCAGTGCCTAACGCCCAATTTTTCAGCCCCTGTTTAACAGGGGCGTGTAATTACAATTTTTGAAGCAATACTTTGCAACAGGGCTCATTGCTGTGCTCCAAGTACAGTATCTGTGAGGAGTTGCAGTGTTGTGCCACCAGTGCCTAAGGCCCAATTTTTCAGCCCCTGTTTAACAGGGGCGTGTCATTACAATTTTTGAAGCAATACTTTGCAACAGGGCTCATTGGTGTGCTCCAAGTACAGTATCTGTGAGGAGTTGCAGTGTTGTGCCACCAGTGCCTAAGGCCCAATTTTTCAGCCCCTGTTTAACAGGGGCGTGTCATTACAATTTTTGAAGCAATACTTTGCAACAGGGCTCATTGCTGTGCTCCAAGTACAGTATCTGTGAGGAGTTGCAGTGTTGTGCCACCAGTGCCTAAGGCCCAATTTTTCAGCCCCTGTTTAACAGGGGCGTGTCATTACAATTTTTGAAGCAATACTTTGCAACAGGGCTCATTGGTGTGCTCCAAGTACAGTATCTGTGAGGAGTTGCAGTGTTGTGCCACCAGTGCCTAAGGCCCAATTTTTCAGCCCCTGTTTAACAGGGGCGTGTCATTACAATTTTTGAAGCAATACTTTGCAACAGGGCTCATTGCTGTGCTCCAAGTACAGTATCTGTGAGGGGTTGCAGTGTTGTGCCACCAGTGCCTAAGGCCCAATTTTTCAGCCCCTGTTCAACAGGGGCATGTAATTACAATTCTTGATCTAATAATTCACAGCAGGGCCCATTGCTGCACCCACCAAGAGTAACTGTCAGGGCTTACAGTGTTGTGGCACCAGCACCACCATCAAAGGCCCAATTTTTACTACCACTGTTCATCAATCATATGTAATTAAAATTCCTGATATAATAGTTGACAGCAGGGCGTTCCAGCACCAACCAAGAGTAACTGTGAGTGCTTACAGTGTTGTGCCAACACCAACAACTAAGGGGCCTATTTCTGCAGAGTATATACGGCAGGTCCCTACTTTCAAACATCCAACTTACAAACGACTCCTACTTGCAAACGCAAGAAGACAACAGGAAGTGAGAGGAAATCTACCACTAGGAAGGAAAATTCTCTCCTGTAAGAATAAATATGGGAGAAAGGTGTCTCCTCTGTACTGATGCTTTATCAGCAATCCTTGTTTCAAGAAAAACACCACATTTCAAAAACAGTTGTCATTGGGACGGAAAGTGAGGTGAAATGTTCTGAACAGGGGCACAGACAGCAAAACAAATGTTACAGGGGTGATAACCCTTACCTATGTTTTCCAAAAAGTTTAAAAATAGATTTTTGGTCTGGAGCTACACTTCACCAATGTACCTGTTCAAAATTACAAACAGACTCTACATAAGAACAAACCTACAGTCCCTGTCTTGTATGCACCGCCTGTATACGGCTGTTCAGAGTATATAGGGCCTTTTTTATTTTATGTGCGGGGTTCCCCTTAATATCCATACAAGACCCAAAGGGGCTGGTAATGGGCTGGGGTAGGGGGGGGGGGGGTCATGGGGTAGCTATGCCATTTTTCTTAAAGAATTTCATCCATATTACCGGGACCAGACATTACATTAAAGCCGCAAGCAGTTTTAAATGGCTTTTTTTTCCTTTAGAAGTGTCATTTTGTGCAGGGACAGTTCTAAACACGGGAAACACGTGGCACTTCACAGGCATACTTTAGACACCCCCCAGGTACGATATTTAAAGGAATATTTGACTTTTTTTTTTTCAATTTATGCATCATTAAAATGACTGCTCCCGAAAAACGACCGTTTTTAAAACTTCTTTTTGCATTGATACATGTCCCCTGGTGCAGAACCCGGGTTCCCAAACCCTTTTTAGGACAATAACATGCATAATAGTTGTTATAATTAGCACTTTAGAATTCGAACGTTCGCATCCATTGTATTTAATAGGGTTCTAATGTTCGTTCGAACTTTCGGTCCGTTCGCGGGTTCTGGTGCGAACCGAACCCGGGGGTGTTCGGCTCATCACTAGTAATGACTATGTCGCTCTGTGTCCCGTGATGTACGAGAAAGAAAATAGGATTTTTATAACAGCTTACCTGTAAAATCCTTTTCTTGGAGTACATCACGGGACACAGAGCTCCCGCCCCTCTTTGGGGACACTTATTGCTTTGCTACAAAACTGAGGTGCTCCCGGATGGGAGGGGCTTATATAGGGGAGGGTACTTCCGGTTTTGGAAGTTGCCAGTGCCAGCACCTGACGGTATCTATATAACCCATTAGTAATGACTATGTCGCTCTGTGTCCCGTGATGTACTCCAAGAAAAGGATTTTACAGGTAAGCTGTTATAAAAATCCTATTTTTTTTTTTTTCAATTTTCTTTTTTATTATTTTTTTACAATGTTTTTTGTTTTGTTTTTTACGATTTTTTTTTTTTATAATTTTTTTTTTTTTTTTACAGTTTTTCAGGAGCCCCATTGGGGGACTTTGGTGAAATATCAGGGATCTAAACAGACCTCTGATGTCTCACTTTTGAGACAGAGAAAGGGACTGAGGACAGATATTCCCCCAGTCCCTTTGGCTCCATGCACACTGAAGCTCATAAACTGCAGTTTATTGGCGTTTGAGAGTTTTTTTTAAAAGCCCATAAACTGCACTCTATGTTAGCCTATGTGTCCATGCACACATGGTCGTTTTTTAGCGTCAATGAGCAGTGGAGATTATGGGCTTTTTTCTGAACGCAAGAAATTCGCGTTCAAAGTGACGTTTTTCTGTGAAAAAAAACGCTAAAAACCGCAAAACGCAGAAAAACGCTAATAAATGCAAATAAACGCTCAAAAACGCAGCTTGCCAGCGTTTTTTAGTGTTTTTTGATCCATTGAAAAAAAAAAAGCTAAAAAAAAATTAACACTGAAAAACGCTAATAAACGCTATTGCAAAAACACTAAAAAACATTGAAAGGCTCCCTGCAAAGCTACTGGCGTTTTTTATAGCTTTTTTTAGCGTCCATTGTGCATGGAGCCTTACTCTGCCGCCATGTCTGCTAGACTTGTGCGGTTCGTTTTCGTTCCAAATTAAAATTCAGACGAATTTTCGTTTTTCGGAAATTCCGATGTATCCGAATTTCCAAATTAGAAAATAGTCTTAAATTTAAATGAATCCGAAATAACGAATTTGGACTAAATTCAAATTGTTTTTGAATATTTTTGAATTTGAATCGTTTTCAAATTCTAAAAAACTGTTTCCAATTTCCAAAGAGAACAGAATAGAATAGAAAATATCCCTTTATTTTCTTGTCACCCTAAAGGAGCTGTTTAGGGGTTTCTTTATATACTAGGCATGGCGTCGATCAGCGGGACTGCGATATTGCGGCAGACAATCGGACACTAACTGATATTTTTGACACTTTGTGGGAACCAGTGACACTAATACAGTGATCAGTGATACAAATATGCACTGTCACTGTACTGACACTGGCTGAGGTTAAACATCAGGGGTGATCAAAGGATTAACTGTGTGCCTAGCCAGTGTTTTTGTGTGCACAGTGTGCTGCTTTTAGGATGGAGGTCTGCCTTGTTTACCTAGAAAGAGCTCTGTTCAGCCTCTCTTTCTGACGATTGGATGTCAACCGGCACCCACTGATTGGCTTATTCTGTGACTAATCACAGTAGAAGTGACACACGTGCGCCCCCTAGGAGGAAGTGCAGAATCACGTGTATATATATATATATATATATATATATATATATATATATGTGTGTGTGTGATTCTGCACAGAACGGCTGCCCTGTAGCAGTAAATCTACTATGGTGCGTTCGCTAAGTGGTTAAATCTGTTATAAACCGCTGAAGAATAAAAAAAAAAAATGAAAACAACCTGTAAGACAAAGGCATAATGTGCTAGTTTGCATTGCATACTAGCACATTATGAAATACTTCCCTTGGAAAGAAGCCCTTCCAGCGGTGCCAGCTTACAGCTGAAATGGCTGACTTATTCCCCCGGTGTTTCTTCTGGGTTTGCAGGCTCCGGCTCTGTGAGTGGCTAGCGCCGCGATGACGTCACCCCTGCGCATGCGCGTGGGAGCCGCCGTTTTCGGCATATGCTCTGAAGGTCTGATGATGTCATCGGCTGCATGCACTCTGAATATCTCTGAATATCTCCTAAACCAGGAGTCAGCAACCTTTTTCCACTTATTCAATGTATGTGAATATACAGTATGGAGGGCTGCATTCACCTGCTAATAAATTAAGATAATTATAATCCTAACATAGTAATAATAACAGTAAAGGTTTACCTCACTTTAAGGTGTTTTACTAATACAAAGCCAGTTCACCCTGAGGGAGCCTGTGGCTGGGGATTCAGATTTTACTGCCCCGTCCCCCATCCTGGCACCCAAGGTTGACTGATTCCAGCCCTGCCAGCCAGCATGGTCTGGAGATGGGGTTCCTGTCCCTAGGGAAAATGGGGTCCCTGTCCCCAGGTGAGAATGGGTCCCTGTCCCCAGGGATGATGGGGTCCCTGTCCCAAGGTGAGAAGGGGTCCCTGTCCCCATGGGAGATCCAGTCCCTGTCCCCAGGGGTGATGGGGTCCCTGTCGCCAGGTGAGAAGGGGGTCCCTGTCCCCAGGGGTGATGGGGTCCCTGTCGCCAGGTGAGATGGGGTCCCTTTCCCCAGGGGTGATGGGGTCCCTGTCCCCAGGTGAGAAGGGGTCCCTGTCCCAAAGGGGAGAAGGGGTCCCTGTCCCAAAAGGGAGATAAAGTCCCTGTCCCCAGATGAGAAGGGGTCCTTGTCCCCAGAGGAGAAGAGGCTCCTGTCCCCAGGGGTGATGGGGTCCCTGTCCCCAGGGGAGAATAAGTCCCTGTCCCGAAGTAAGAAGGGGTCCCTGTCCCAAAGGGGAGAAGGGGTCCCTGTCCCAAAGGGGAGATGGGGTCACTGTCCCCTGGTGAGAAGGGGTCCCTGTCCCCAGGTGAGAAGGGGGCCTCGTCCCGAGGTGAGAAGGGGGCCTTATCCCCAGGTGAGAAGGAGTCCCTGTCCCCAAGTGAGAAGGGGTCCCTGTCCCCAGGGGTAATAGGGTCTCTGTCCCCAGGGGTGATAGGGTCCCTGTCCGCAGAGGAGAAGGAGTCCCTGTCCCCAAGTGAGAAGGGGTCCCTGTCCCAAAAGGGAAAAGGGGTCCCTGTCCCAAAAGGGAGAAGGGGTCCCTGTCCCCAGGGAAGATGGGGTCCCTGTCCCCAGATGAGAAGGGGTCCTTGTCCCCAGGTCCCTGTCCCAAAGGGGAGATGGGGTCCCTGTCCCAAAGGGGAGATAGGGTCACTGTCCCCAGGTGAGAAGGGGTCCCTGTCCCCAGGTGAGAAGGGGGCCTCGTCCCCAGGTGAGAAGGGGGCCTCGTCCCCTGGTGAGAAGGGGGCCTTATCCCCAGGTGAGAAGGAGTCCCTGTCCCCAAGTGAGAAGGGGTCCCTGTCCCCAGGGTAATAGGGTCCCTTTCCCCAGGGGTGATGGGGTCTCTTTCCTCAGGTGAGAAGGGGTCCCTGTCCCCAAGTGAGAAGGGGTCCCTGTCCCCAAGTGAGAAGGGGTCCCTGTCCCCAAGTGAGAAGGGGTCCCTGTCCCCAGGGGTAATAGGGTCTCTGTCCCCAGGGGTGATAGGGTCCCTGTCCCCAGAGGAGAAGGAGTCCCTGTCCCCAAGTGAGAAGGGGTCCCTGTCCCAAAAGGGAAAAGGGGTCCCTGTCCCAAAAGGGAGAAGGGGTCCCTGTCCCCAGGGAAGATGGGGTCCCTGTCCCCAGATGAGAAGGGGTCCTTGTCCCCAGGGGACAAGAGGTTCCTGTCCCCAGGGGTGAAGGGGTCCCTGTCCCCAGGGGAGAAGAAGTCCCTGTCCCCAAGTGAGAAGGAGTCCCGGCCCCCGGGTGAGAAGGGGTTCCTGTCCCCAGGGGAGAAGGGCTCCCTAATAGGGTCCCCCCTATAGCAGTGTTCTCTGTCCCCCTTCACATCACTCCCATGGTGTCCTATGCCCCCTTCCCCCACTGTAGTGTCCTCTGTCCCCTGCACCCCCCCCCCACTGTAGTGTCCTCTGCACCCCACCCCACAAACACACAAACACAGACTGTGTAGGTAGAACTCTCCTATCTTACACAGGTGCAGAACAGAGATCGGTATCACAGGTCTGGACAGGGGGGCGGAAACTGCTGAAATGAACTTTTCACATTAACAGGCTGGTGATTGGTTGATAAGATCGCCCGGCATCCAATCAACTGCTGTGTAATGTAAAAAGTTAACTCCAGCGGTTCCCACCCCTATCCAGCCACTCACCACTGTCTAATGAAGATAGCCGGGGGGGGGGGGTGTGCTGGCGAAAAACTGAAAGTGTCATGTAAGGGCCACCGAACGTCCCCGGCCGGGCCCCTGGGGACGTTCGGGCCCCTTACATGTGCACTGCCTGTACCCCCCTGATGGCGGCCCTGGTGGCCCCGGCCATGGGATGCCGACCCCTGTCCTAAACTTTGCAAGTTTAGGAGATATTCACAGTACCTACAAGTAAGCCGTATTATAGACTTGCCTATAGGTATAAGTGGTGTAACAGAGATTACAACCACTGTAAGTATAGCCATAGTCACGGTAAAGCTATAGTAAGAATATTAATATTAATAACCCCTTCTCGCCCTCTCCTGGCTGCCCTTTTACCGGGTGTTAATGCCGAAAGGCAGAACCGGCATCATGATCCTGGGATTGCTATGATTGTCTCTCATAGTGGTCACATGATCAAGAGCCTGTCCCGCTGACTAATGGTCACAAGCAGGGAGCGGGAGCCATCGGTGACGACTTGGTCAGTGGGCTGGGAGATAGGGTGACCACATTTCCAAACTGCCATTCAGGGACAACTCTCTCACCTTCCCCAAAAAAAGATGAGGTGGTGGAGGGAAATGTAATCTCGGGGTTGATGGGGAATTTGGAGGTGGGTTATTTGTAAGGTGAATGCCCCACTTGCCACCAGATGCAGTGCCGCTGTCACACCCTCTGCATGAGCCACGTGCATAGAAGGAAAGGAGTGGCGTCACTATCTTTAGAGTGAAGATCACACCAGTCCCTGCTGCTTGCCGCTGGGTGCCGGAGAAGGAGGAGGTGCCGAGGTGGGCGGGGACAGCAGTGCTGCACTAGGCGCAGGCCTCGCTCCCGGTCTCACTGTCTGAGAGTAAATTGTCACTGGTTGCAAGATGCTAGGCAGCGCTGGACCTAGCAACCAGTTCCGGAAATGTAGTTATTAGTTAGTAGGGGGTGGCTGTGTCCTCTATTTCATTCCAGGACACTGTATTGTCCCAGAATGAAGGTGCCCGGGACCCAGGACAGACATGTCAATTGCGGGACAGTCCCGGGCAATCCGGGACACGTGGGCACCCTACTGGGAGCGTGTCCTAGTGAACCCCCCTGAACGCTTATGTGCGGTGACTGGACTATAAGGCCCACCTGCCCCGCACATGCATAAAGAAATTACAGAAGGGGGAAGTGGTTAATATTCTTCTTTACCGGCATTGTCTATATGTTGTGAAATTCTTTGACCTCGTGTCCTAGGTACTCTATGGGATATCCAGTAAAGGGTAACGGATTGTGAACTCTTGGGTGACAGGTGAACATTATCAGCAGTAATTGTTTTGTTATCTCGAGAAATTCCTCCAAAAAGAAATCTCATGATATGTGTATATAGACAATTCTTACCGTATCCAATTAATCTAAAAAGCTTGGGTATTCTCCAGCCATCCATTGCCATGCATATTGTAAAGTAGGGGCCCCTTTACTACCCCTATTGCTCTTACTTTTTAGTTCAGTAAACCCAATGCTGTATTGACAGCTATAAAAATAAAGGTACTTTCCAATGAGAAATAATATAATGTATTAAATAATATATATGCTGTATTGTCAAAAGTATTTGGACGCCTGCCTTTACACGCACATGAACTTTAATGGCATCCCACTCTTAGTCCGTAGGGTTCAATATTGAGTTGGCCCACCCTTTGCAGCTATAACAGCTTCAACTCTTCTGGGAAGGCTGTCCACAAGGTTTAGGAGGGTGTCTATGGGAATGTTTGACCATTCTTTCAGAAGCGCATTTGTGAGGTCAGGCACTGATGTTGGACAAGAAGGCCTGGCTCACAGTCTCCGCTCTAATTCACCCTAAAGGTGTTCTATCAGGTTGAGATCAGGACTCTGTGCAGGCCAGTCAAGTTCCTCCACCCCAAACTCGCTCATCCATTTCTCGATGGACCTTGCTTTGTGCACTGGTAGTTATGTTGGAACAGGAAGGAGTCATCCCTAAACTGCTGCCACAAAGTTGGGAGCATGAAATTGTCCAAAATGTCTTGGTTTGCTGATGCTTTAAGAGTTCCCTTCACTGGAACTAAGGGGGCGCCAAGCCCAACCCCTGAAAAACAACCCCACACCATAATCCCCAATGATTTGGACCAGTGCACAATGCAAGGTCCATAAATAAATGGATAAATAATTTTGTTGTGGAGGAACTTGACTGGCCTGAACAGAGTTCTGACCTCAACTCAAACACCTTTGGAATGCGGAGACTTCAAGCCGGGCCTTCTCGGCCAACATCAGTGCCTGACCTCACAAATGTGCTTCTGGAAGAATGGTCACACATTCCCATAGACACCCTCCTAAACCTTGTGGACAGCCTTCCCAGAAGAGTTGAAGCTGTTATCGCTGCAAAGGGCGGGCCAACGCAAT
This sequence comes from Rana muscosa, assembly GCA_029206835.1. Taxonomy (NCBI): domain Eukaryota; kingdom Metazoa; phylum Chordata; class Amphibia; order Anura; family Ranidae; genus Rana; species Rana muscosa. Next base: position 67,357,835 of record CM055124.1, on the reverse strand, counting down.
ATTGAACCCTACGGACTAAGACTGGGATGCCATTAAAGTTCATGTGCGTGTAAAGGCAGGTGTCTCAATACTTTTGACAATATAGTGTATATTCATACTTGGCAGGTGGTGCTTTTCTATAAGCATTCACTCTCTTTGAACTAAATTTGCAGTGTTACAAATTACAAAAATGTAACACTTTTACCTGTGGATTTACTCAACACACTAAACACTTTGAAGGTGTAAAATATTTCATTAGAGTTAACCAAAAAAACAGACTTCACATATGTATTGACCATCCATGAACTAGTACTTGGTCAAGCGCCCATTGGTTTTGAGGTCTTTACCAGCTTGGACCTTCCTTGAAAATTTGTGCCTATTTGTTTTTATTGCTCCGCTGTTACATTGGATGGGGAGCAACAAGTTTCAAGTCACAGGCTTTCAACTAGATAAAGGTTCCCCAAACTATGACCCATGGGCTAAATCTGTCCCTCTGATGTAAAGGGTGGGGGGGAGCTCTGATGGGGACTCTGATGTAAGGGGGCCTTTGATGAGGACTTTGATGTAAGGGAGCATTTGATTGGGACTCTGATGTAAGGAGAAATTTGATTGGGACTTTGATGTAAGGGGAAATTTGATGGGGACTCTGATAATGTAAGGGGGCCTTTGATGGGGACTCTGATGTAAGGGGGTCTTTAATGGGGACTTTGATGTAAGGGGGTGTTTGATTGGGACTCTGATGTAAGGGGGCATTTGATTGGGACTCTGATGTAAGGGGGAATTTGATTGGGACTCTGATAATGTAAGGGGGCCTTTGATGGGGACTTTTATGTAATAGGGTCTTTAATGGGGGCTTTGATGTAAGGGGGCGTTTGATTGGGACTCTGATGTAAGGGGGCATTTGATTGGGACTCTGATGTAAGGGGGAATTTGATTGGGACTCTGATAATGTAAGGGGGCCTTTGATGGGGACTCTGATGTAAGGAGGTTTTTAATGGGGACTTTGATGTAAGGGGGTCTTTAATGGGGATTTTAAAGGAAGGGGGCGTTTAATTGGGAATCTGATGTAAGGGGGCATTTGATTGGGACTCTGATGTAAGGGGGAATTTGATTGGGACTCTGATAATGTAAGGGGGCCTTTGATGGGGACTCTGATGTAAGGGGGTCTTTAATTGAGACTTTGATGTAAGGGGGCATTTGATTGGGAATCTGATAATGTAAGGGGGCCTTTTATGGGAACCATAGGTGTACACAGCCTGTTGCATTAGGGTGTGCACCCCAAATCTCTAACACATATGCGTTTGACATATTTACCGGCCCCTTCCCCACTCTCCATCCTGAAACAAACGGGAGCAAGGGAGAACATGAGGGACCCGGTCAACAGAAGGAAGAGGAACAGGGAAAGGAGGGGTGGCATATATTAGTACTGATACCCTATATTTTCCTCCTGTGGCAGCTGAATGTTGACAAAAGGCAGAGGAGGAGAAGCCTACTTTTCAGCTGCTGCAGGAAGAAAATACAGATCGGTTCCACTAAATTCAACCCCCGCCACTTCTCCTGTCCAGGTTCTGAGGGTTGGCAAGGAAGGATTGCAGTTTACCTATCACATGCCCGCCATTGACAGGTTGCCCACTCCAGGATTAGGGTGTGCCCAGGCACACCTGGCACACCCCTTGCGCACGCCTATGATGGGAACTCTGATTTAAGGGGGCCTTTGATGGGGACTCTGATTTAAGGGGGACTTTGATGGGGACTCTGATGAAAGGGGACTCTGATTTAAGGGGGCTCTAATAAGGACCCTGCTATGAAGAAGACCCTACTGTATAGGGGAACGCTGATGTAAGGGGGGACTCTGATGGAGACTCTGATGTAAGGGTGATAAAAATAAAAAATATATAGGGAAATATACACGGTGTAGGCAAGGTCCCAGTAGCCTTGGTAGTATAGCATGATGTAACGTGGGGACATCTATTGAGGACTTCTGTGGATATAACGATATAGGCAATTATATACAACTCCATTTATTTTCAATTATTTGATAGTTGTTTTTCCCTAGACTGTGTGCTCCATACAAAGTCCCACCTCTCCTTATCCATTCCCCGTTCCCTATATATTTTTTTATTTTTATCACTAGACAGGGATGGGGGTACATGACCCTACTGGCCATGACCTCATATAAAGTCCCACCTTGTTACCCATTTTTTCTGATGTAAGGGTGGACTTTGATGGGGTCTCTGGTGTAAGGGGGCTCTGATGAGGACCCTGATATGGGGAAGACTCTGATGTGTGGGAAAACTCGGATGGAGACTCTTTGTGATGGGGGCCTTTGATGGGGTCTCTGGTGTAAGGGGGGGAATCTGATGGAGACTCTTTGTGATGGGGGCCTTTGATGGGGTCTCTGGTGTAAGGGGGGAAATCTGATGGAGACTCTTTGTGATGGGGGCCTTTGATGGGGTCTGTGGTGTAAGGGGGGAAATCTGATGGAGACTATTTGTGATGGGGGCATTTGATGGGGTCTGTGGTGTAAGGGGGGAAATCTGATGGAGACTCTTTGTTATGGGGGCCTTTGAAGGGGTCTCTGGTGTAAGGGGGAAATCTGATGGAGACTCTTTGTGATGGGGGCCTTTGATGGGGTCTCTGGTGTAAGGGGAGAAATCTGATGGAGACTCTTTGTGATGAGGGCCTTTGATGGGGTCTCTGGTGTAAGGGGGGAAATCTGATGGAGACTCTGACGTAAGGGAGGACTTTGATAGGGGACACTGATGTAAGGCAACTTGGTTTGGGATTTCCTAGCAATAGTTTTCTTCAGTCAACTTCTCCCTAAAGCTTTGTGGGGTGTCTGGTTTATATCTGTTCAATTAAGAGTTACCATTGGCCTCCAGGTTGGCCTTATGACCTTCCTACTCAATGACGAGGTTTGGTGGACCTCCTGCTCTAGGACCTCTAAGTCACACCTGAGCCGTGTTGTTTCAAAATTGTAGTAATGGATTTTATTGTCTGGCGAACAAGAGAAGTTTAGAATTTTTTTTTTATCCCCCCATACCTGCTTGTTGTTCTAGAACTTTATCCCGGACCTGTGATGAAAGTTCCTTGACCTTCATGGTGATGTTTGTTTGGACTTTCCCCTCTAATGAACCTCGAGGTCTCCCAAAAACAAGTTATTTATTTCGAGACCATGTGGCACTACAGACAGACAGACTCCATTCAATTGATTACGTGACTTCTGATGGTAGTTGGTTGCACCACAGCTTATTTATCAGCTCCACGGCAAAAGGGGGTGAACATTTATCTAATGAAGTTGAAAATGATATGTTTTCTCCATTTTAACATTTTGGACTATTTTTTCTGTACATATGTGATATAAAATTCCAATTATTTCTCAGTGTGTTGGGGGAAGAGGGAGCCACTTTGCCATCTTTGCCTTGGGTTCCAGCAAATATTATATTGTATGCAAATCCAAATAATAAATTCTCATATACTTTTTAGCATGTCAATGTAATTTCAAAGCCATTTTTATTTATTTTATTGTTGTTGTAAACACCAAAAAGAAAAGAGGACACTTGGACTTTTCAAGTGCTATTAGAAGGTATATAACCATCATTGTACCAAGTATCTGAATATATACTCTGATACCCCTAACTAAACTCTAGTGGAAGCAATTTCCTTCAGAAGTCACTTAATTAGTAAATAGAGTCCACCTGTGTTTAATTTATTCTCAGTATAAATACAGCTGTTCTGTGAGGCCCTCAGAGGTTTGAGAACGTTAGAGAACAAACAGCGTCAAGAGGGCCAGGGAACACACCAGACAGGCCAGTGATAAAGTTGTGAAGAAGTTTAAATCAGGGTTAGGTTATAAAAATATATCCCAAGCTTTGCACTCCACAAATCTGGCCTTTATGGAAGTGTTGCAAGAAGAAAGCCATTGTTGAAAGAAAGCCATAAGAATTCTTATTTTCAGTTTGCGAGAAGCCATGTGGGGGACACAGCAAAGAAGGGGTGGAACAAAGGAACGGTGCTCAAAGGTGGGTAGGGGATGGAACCAAGGAATGGTGCTCAGATATAGGTAGGGGGTGGAACCAAGGAATAGTGCTCGGAGGTGGGTAGGGGATGGAACCAAGGAATGGTGCTCAAAGGTGAGTAGGGGATGGAACCAAGGAATGGTGCTCAGATATGGGTAGGGGGTGGAACCAAGGAATGGTCCTCGGAGGTGGGTAGGGGGTGGAACCAAGGAATGGTGCTCAGAGGTGGGTAGGGGGTGGAACCAAGGAATGGTGCTTGGAGGTGGGTAGGGAGTGTAACCAAGGAATGATTTTTGAGGTGGGTAGAGGATGGAACCAAGGAATGGTGCTCGGAGGTGGGTAGGGATTGAATCCAAGGAATGGTCCTCGGAGGTGGGTAGAGGGTGGACACAAGAGGTGACTCGGAAGGAGGGAGTTCCTGCACCTATTCTCTGAGAAAAAAAGCCCTGCATATTACCCATGGTCCCCTGTTGTCATCATCATAAAGGCCCCAGAGTGTTTTGCATACATGAAATGCGTGAAAAACATATCTCCCGTTGTGGTGCGATTCAATGCTAATGGCACCCCAAACGTAGCTAGCAGACATACATTTATCCACACTGCAAAATCACCCAACAATCGTGCTGAATCGCACAGTTAAAAAATGTGCAATGCTCAATGATCAAAAAGCTACATGAGCTACTGTGACGTATTTGAATCGAATGGGCTGCCCTATGCAGGTAGTGCAAAAATGCACACAAACAAGGTGCAATTTTGCACACATTTCTCAATACACCTAGGTATGAACGCAGCCTAAACCTGCCCTGAGAAATGCCATGCAGCCATCATTGGAGTGCACGTAGAAAAGAAGTGGCTGTGATGAGGCTGCATTAAATCAGCAAAGGATAAAAAAAAAGAAGGTGAAAATAGTATTTTATTTTACTGTATTTAATAACAAACAAATAAATAACAATTATTTATGATGTACTGTGCTTAAGCAAAGTATATAGGATGAGGTTAGGATTTAATTGAATTTCTATTCATGTTTTTTTTATTGAGCTGCAGACTTCTCTTCATATCTCATATCTGCTTCTCTGGTTTTAACTTCACAACATAAGAGAACAGGATGACATACTGCTGTTCAGTACAATTGTAACGTAACCTTTAAGTCACTTCCTAACCACTATGTACAGTACATCCTATGCTCCAGAATTTCCCCACATCTGAAATACTACAACTATTACGGTAAAGATCCCGTGCTATGCGATAACGTCTGGAAAAATTTCAAAATTTGTAACACTGGCTCTGCCCGTAAGAAAAAAATAAACAAGCAGAAGGCGCCATGGATTATCAGAAAAGTGACCTCTTCTGTGACCTCCAGGCCAGGACTCGTCCATATATACAGCTCTGCCCTGACGGATAAACAACACAGGTCTCCCAGACTGAACTCACCTGTTACATAGACTTGGATCATCTCAAGATACCGAAGATGAAGACCACTTACCTTTGCCTAATTCTCATCCTCTCCACCGCCTGCCAGCAAGGACTATGTGCCTTCCTCAAAGAGGTAAGTAATAGTAGGAAAAGGTAACACCACGGTTTATAAAAGTCACCACAGATATGTGATAAGTAGTCATCAAATGGTGCCCACCAGACAGGTAGGTTGATCTTTTGTATGAAGGTTATTTCCAAAAACAGCAGTAGTCTTCTCTACCAAAAAGATGCTTTATATTTTAAAGAATATTGAAAGAGGTTAGTGATAGCAGGAAAAAGTGACACCATGATTTATAAAAGCCACCACAGATATGTGATAGGTACACATAAAATGGTGCCCACCAGACTGTGGGCTGGCCTTTTTTGTACAACAGTTATTTCCAAAAACAGCAGTAGCCTTCTCTACCAAAAAATATGCTTTTTTATTTTTAACTATATTGAAAAAGGTAAGTGGGTTGTAGGAAAAGGTGACAACACAGTTTATAAAAGCCACCACAGATATGTGATAGGTAGTCATTAAATGGTGCCCACCATACTAGTGGGTGACCTTTTGTATGAAACAGCAGTGATCTTCTCTACCAAAAGGATTCTTTGTTTTTAAGGTATATTTAAGAGCCAGTTCACACTGGGGCAACATGACTTCCAGCGCGACTTTACAAGGCAACTTCAAGGCAACTTCAAGGCAACTTCAAGGCAACTTCAAGTTGTCTCAAGGACAAGCGACTTTCCAGTGGCCAATCAAACAATAATCAGCTCTGTGGGAGGGAGGGGTTTGCCTGATAAAACTATTTTCTCTTCCTGTACAGTTGCTTCAGTTAAGACAGTGATCCAACTTTGGAAGCGATTTCCATTGAAATCAACAGGAAGAGCCGGTTCACACTACCGCGACTTGGGATCCGACTTGTGTCACCCCAAGTCGCGCGACATGACAAATTCCATTGAAGTGAATGAGAGCCATCTTAATGTACACCACTGAAGTCTCTCTGACTTCAGAAAAGGTTCCTGTACTACTTCAAGGCGACCTGTACCCATTGATTTCAATGGAAGTCGCCTCCAAAGTCGGATCACTGTCTTAACTGAAGCAACTTTACAGGAAGAGAAAATAGTTTTCTCAGGCAAACCCCTCCCTCCCCCTCCCTCCCACAGAGCTGATTATTGTTTGATTGGCCACTGGCAAAGACCCCTGTCCTGGAGGCAACTTGAAATTGCCTCGAAGTTGCCTTGTAAAGTCGCGCTGGAAGTCGTGTTGCCCCAGTGTGAACCGGCTCAAACCTTTTCTGAAGTCGGTGCGACTTCAGTGGTGTACATTAAGATGGCTCTCATTCACTTGAATGTAATTTGTCATGTCGCGCGACTTGGGGCGACACAAGTCGGATCCCAAGTTGCGGTAGTGTGAACCGCCTCTAAAGCTAAAACATTTTTTCAGTTTTGTAAAAATTGGTTAGATTTTGTGAAGCTTGGTTTTGAAATAACTCAAGGTAGGGCATCATTGTTTTTATATATGGTCTAAGATTATCTTATTGAAAATATACTGCACACATTTTTATTAGGATAGAGCCACATACTGTAGCTGGGTTTTTGTGGAGTTTCTAGTTTGGTTAAGGGCTAAAACCCCTGTCAGGTTTATTGTTGCCTTCTTTGTTCCATTGTGGAGATTTCCCTTCATGAAGACACAGCAGGTACTAAGAAGAGATCTCCTCAAAGTGAAGAGATATTCCTTCTTAGAAAGTTGTCAATGAATCAGACGTCTCTATTGAGTGATTGCCCCCACTTCTTTACAGGGGTGTTGCTAGACCTTGGCACCTAGGCTAGGTGCCCCGGGTATTCTACTGAGTGCCCTGGGTTTCCTTTGCTGTTGTCACCATCCTCATCCTTCAGACATTCTTAAATCTTTGTTGAACTAATTCTTTGTATCTTGTATTTCCATTACGTGTGCAATACACTTTTGGAATGTCATGCAGCTCATTTACCTTGAAATAATTTATGTTTTTTAGACAATTATGAATGCTTTTACTCCTGAGAAGAGTCAATTAAAGGAGGATATGATCACCTATGAATACATAATTTGTCCATGTAGTAAACATAGTAGACAGCTGTCATGGTAGACAGTTGTTCACTGTAATGTCACCCTAAAAGACACTAGGACATTCTTATAACTGTTGGAAAAGAGGTTTAACCTTCTCATACCAAAGTGTTTTTTTTTTTGTTTTTTTTTTATAGTAAAAGCTGTGAAAATGTAGAGTAGGCCTCTACCATAGCTGGTTCAAGTCAACTTTGGAGGTTGCTTACAAAAATGTCTGGCAATGTCTCTGAATGTACAGAATATACAGCAATGTCTCTGAATGTCTCTGAATGTACAGAATATACAGTAATTGGCTATAAATACTTTGATGTAATTGTAGATCTAGGGAAGCCTTTCTTGTCAAATTTGTTTATTGAATTGTAAGAATTAGCATACAAAAGTACATATGGTAGCAGAAAAAGAAAAGATCACATATATGGTAATAATATTGAGTTGTAGTTCCAACATAAACTAAAAGTAGTTTAACTAAAACAATTGTATAAGGAAGGATAAAACCAACTTAGACCAGGTTAATATAAGATGACCTCAGATAAAAAATAGGAGAGTAAAGATAAAAAATAGGCTGACAGGTAAAAAGAGCAAGAAGGGGCTCTACGAGAGGATACAAGCTCAGAATAGAGAAGAGGAAAGGACAGAAAAGAAGAGATACGTTTTTAAAATCCCTTTCTTCTAGGGCTGTTACTGATTAAAAATTTTGTGTTCGATAAAAAATTTTTTTTTTAAATCGATTAATCGATTAATCGACTAATTTCGATTAATTAGAACGCACAGACAGATCCAACTACTTTTAGCTGATCTCCTTGCAGGCCGATTCCCAGTGCAGCTACCAACCACTGGAAAAATGGATAGCAGGATACAAAAAACACACAAAGGCAGCGCTCGATGGGAATAGCATTAAAACTTTTATAGTCTTCAAGTAGGTAACAAAATAAATATTGCACTGGAGATAAAATCTAAAAAATCAAAAAAAGCGAGGAATACCTAACGGTAGCAAAAGCAGTCATAAAAACATGTAGCTAAGTATGATACTGGTATAAAAATGTGTACAACGATACCACTGCTGAATCCAGATGAGGAGGGGTTAACATCAGTCCGTCGGCATGTAGATGTCCCGTGAAGGGAACTATCACAACTCCCAGTGGATGGCTGTAGAATCCCAGGGTGATAGAGGGAAGTGTAACAGCCCTTGCATGTGGCAGATAGTAAGGTCCCGCCGGCATGCAGATATGAAGGCACAGCAAAGGAGCCCTTCAGATGGACACGGCAAGCCCCGCCAGTGTCCGTGACGTCACCGGATCTCCGGCAGAACTCCCTGAAGACCCGGAAGCCGGCGGAGAGGTGAGTACCGATCAAAAGAATTTTGATTGATCGAAAACATTAATCGATTAATCAAGGAATTAATAGTTAATTTCCATAGCCCTACTTTTTTTTTTTTTTTTTTCTATTAGGTCCTGATGTTTGGTTAAAGCAGGGGTAAAGAGGGGAGGAAATTGTGGTCAAGGGAAGGGGATGGGGGGAGGATAGGGGAAAAAGCAAAGGGTAACAGGGATAAGGGAAGTAGTAGATCATGAGGGAGAGAAAAGGAAAAAAGAAGAGGAGTAATAGGAAGAAGAGGCCAGAAGAAGATAGTAAACTAATGAAGATGGGAAAAGGGAAGGGAAAGGAAAAGGAAAGAAAAAGAAAAATAATGGTTTAAATAAGGTTTTCTTTATATGTTCTCTCTAAATGGCAACGATATACCCTGTTTTATGAAAATAAAGAATAAAAAAAAAAAAAAATAGGTCCTAATTATTATCAAGAGTATAGTTTTTAAATAAAAAAAAAAAAAAGAGAAGCCTTTCTTAACCTTATCAACACAGAGGAACCCTTAAAATACCTCTCCAGTCTCAGGGAACCCCTGCAAAAAATTACTGTATCTGCAACTCGTGATACATTAGTCTGATGGTCAGTGGGAAGAATGATCCTTACATTTGTGGTCCTTGGAAAGAATTAACCCCTTACACATAGCTAAAAAGGTCAGTGGTGTCAGTGGGAACTTATCTGAGAGGCAGAAATGGCTCATTGCTTAAGGAACCCCTAGCAAACTCTGGAGGAACCCTAGGGCTCCATAGAACCCTGGTTGAGAAACCCTGAACTAGGCGGTATACAATTGAGTGCTAAATATATAGAGGTCTAGTGTGAACGATCAATGAATATTGGGTTGTATGCATAAATAAGCCCCAAGAACATATTTTATGTATTATATACCCAGTGCTGGGACAAGGCGCCATTTGCTGCCCAAGGCATCCCCCCTTTCCACCCCCCCCCCTTGTACCGGCTCTGTATATACCATAAAAATACATTTTTATATAAAAAGTTTTATGTATATGAGTGGTACCTCAAAAGTCAGATTCATGTCTATTTCTAGATTTTCTGTGTTTATGTGGCTGTGGTACGGGATAAAATGCCACCACTATACAATTGATACCTTGGTTCTCAACAATATTTTTTAATAAAGAATTTCCTTAAACAGCCATAACTTTAATTTCCTCTATTGATGCCATAACTTAAAATAAAAGTCAAATATATCAGTTTAACTTATCTTTCCTCGTAGCTGAGCTTATTGTCCTCTTCTGCTGTTTTTGGTACCACAACATTTTTGGTAACGGGGACCCCAAAACTGACCTGACTATTAAAGATGAGTTCTTACTAATGTCTTTAAAACGTCTTATTTGTCCGGGTCATGGATGGTGTATATCTTGTAGTGGTTAGTCACATTCAACTGCACAAAGTTGGATTGTTAGTCAAATTCAACCAAAAATAGAAAAAAGTAAAAAAAAAAAAAAACTTTGTAATGGCAGAACTCTAAAAGTTGGTTTTAGTGAAAAAGAAAAAAAAAAGAAAAACCTTACAAAGTTTGGGTGAAGTTTTTTCCTTCTTTATCCATAAAGACAACTGGGTACTCCCTGGCACTACAGTGTTACTGCTGGTAAATATTCAGTGATGTGAATGTATAATAAATATATAAAGCGCTATGTAAATTGACAGGCCTATATACTGTAAGTACCTGTAATGAATAATAAATAAATAAATATTGTTCATCAAATTAGAAACATGTCCAAACATTTTGAAGCAATCTATAAAAATAACAAAAAATATAATTCTATTAATTGTTTCTTTTTGATTTTTTTCAGAATGAAAATGTGGATTCTACAGTCCAACTGGTTAACCCACAAATGGAAAATGCAAACATCAAGGTAGGATATTCTAAGATGATATCATGTATAATACAGGACACTTACGTAATGCTTAGTCACTGTGCATGGGAACCACAGAGTAAGGTCTATGGCACACTTGTGATCATTTAAGGGAGTGGGTTGATGGTACTGGACCACTAAAGTTTCTCTTACTACCAAGGCATTTTTCCAGCGAGAACACGGGGGAACACAGTTCCGGCACCTTCAGCACTGACTGTGTGTAATGGCAAGGGGTGCTAGAGTGTGCTGCAGGGTCTATTGATGCTGGCTGCTGGGGGATTTATTCCAGATGGAGGGGATCTATTGTTGCAGGAGGGGGCTCTGTTGTTGCTGAGGAGGTCTATTGTTGCTGGTGGGGGAACTACTGTTGCAAGGGGTGGGTCTTATATTGCTGGGGGGGGGGTCAGTTGTTGCTGGGAGAAATCTATTGTTGAGGGAGGGATCTATTGTTGCTGGCTGAGAGAGAGTCTATTGATGCTGGCTATGGAGAGATCTGTTGTTGTTAGAGGGATCTATTGTTGCTTGGGGGGCTATATTGTTACTGGCTGCAGGGGATCTATTTTACTGCTTTTCTTGTTATCATTACCATATACAATACAAATTACTCAGCACCACAATATGATACTTGGTTCTGTATTTTCTAAAACGGCAGTACTGGGAGGTGGGTATAAGGTGGAACCAAGGAATGGTGCAAGGAAGTGGGTAGGGGGTAGAGAAAGGGGTGATTTGGAAAGGGGGAGTTCCTGTAGCTGTTCTCTGAGAAAAAAAAGCCCTGCTTACTACCATCCTATAGTGTGGAGCCTCATCAGTGCCCATCAGTACAGTCCCATCAGTGCAGCCTCATCAGCGCCCATCAGTGCTGCTTATCAGTTCCACCTAATCAGTGGCCATCAGTGCCGCCTCATCAGTGCAGCATATCAGTGACATCAGTGCAGCATATCAGTGGCCATCAGTGCAGCACATCAGTAGCCATCAGTGCAGTCTATCATTACCCATCAGTGCAGCATATCAGTGCCCATCAGTTTAGCCTATCAGTGCCCATCAGTGCAGCCTACCATGGCCCATCAGTGCAGCATATCATTGCCCATCAGTGCAGCATATAATTGCCCACCAGCGCAGCCTATTAGTGTCCACCAGTGCAGTGTATCATTGCAGTATCTCCCTTACCAGTGGGTGAGTGGCAGCTTATTGATCTGACCAGCAAGGGAGCAATATCATGGAATCATGTACAGTTCCTCTGCCCTCCATATCGATACTGCTGCTGAAGGGGCCCTTATTGGGTTTGCTGTGGGGCCCCATTACAGCTCTGGCTCCCATGAACAATATCTATTTCACTGTTTTCCTGAAGTTCTGCTGTAACTTGGCTTTATCTTTCTCTTCTAGGAATCTGCCGACCTTTTGGTACGGAACAAGCGGCACACCGTTCTCCATCTCTGTACATACTGCTGTAAGTGCTGCCGGTACAAAGGATGCGGCTACTGCTGCCGAACCTGAACTCCCCTCACCATGGACCATGGAAAACGTTAATGAGAACTGTACAAAAAAATGGTCACACGACCAGAACTTCAAAACCTCAAACCCTATCTAGAGTAAAATTAATGTATATACAGTATGTGTTCCCTCAGCTACAAGGGCAGAAATGTGAAGATCTGGAGCTGCCCCTTCTCTCATAGCACACCTGAAGAGGTCCCCTTTAAGTCTCTTTCTCGAAATGTCTCTCAGCTTCTAAATTTTATTTATAGAGATAATGTTATTAAGATGTTTCCAATCTCCATATCATTTTTTATATTATATATTTTATACTGAATAGAAATGTGAGACTTTTTTTATTTAACTTTTACTCTGTTAAACTAATAAAAATAAAACAAAATACTATTATTATGGTATGCACAACCTTTATTGTTGCTGTTGATTTTTTTACATATATACATATATATATATATATACTGTATAATCATATAGAATGTTGAAAATTACTATAAAGTGTCGAATTTGCAGATTTCATTAAATCTAACCTTCGGCCTTCCCTTCAGCCTTGCACAGTTGTATCGGCTCTCCTGTACTTGAATCGCTTATTCTGATTTCACTGCACACTGTGAGGGTCTCACAATGTTCATTAGAAGCTGCAGCAAGTCAGATAGAGCCTGCCTCATTTCCTGGCTGGAGGATGTATAGCATCATCTAACTCTTTCCTCCCCAGCCTGACTGTCCCTGGCTGCCCCCTTCATGCATTAGCTGAGCAGCATCATATACATACCTCCCAACAGTCCCAGATTGGGCGGGGCTTTCCCGCATTCACAACTCTGTCCCGCATAATTTTCTTGATTGCATGTTAAGTTCTGGCTCAATAGGACCTGCAGCAGTGTGATCATCCAGCTCAGCCAGGAATTGGTGGACAAGCCGGCTGGATGTGCACTGTGCAGTCAGGAAGACAGACTTCACCTCAATCAAATCGAGAGTGTGATGTCGGGTATGGGCGGGACTGCTACCCAGACCCGCCCCTCTGTCAAACAAACAGTGCATAACCAAAGAGCCGGCATTCAGTGGCGTTGCTATGGGGGTGCAGGGGGCGGACCGCAACAGGGTGAGACCCTCAAGTAGCACCAAGACAGGGGGGGGGGAGAAAGAAAGTATCCTGGACTGCCGCACTCTGTTCAAGCATTTTATTTGAAAATGTAAAATCCAAAGAAAAATATATATAATCCAAAACAATCCAAATCAGTCAAAAATGGACATACAGGGAACAATGGTTGACGCGTTTCACATCACAAAGCGATGCTTACTCATAGCTCAAGGGGGGGAGGGTGGAAGGACCAGAAGCCCCGGAGGCAACAACTTTCTGGTAGGCAGGGCCGGACTGGCCTACTGAGATACCGGGCCGCTTTGATCTGTGGCTGCAGCGCTCCCCTCCCTCCCTCCCTCCTCCTCCTCCTCTTGTGTGTCACACACAGTGGACATTTCCCGCTGTGTGTCACCAAGCTGGGTCTGTGTTTTGCGGTGCTGTAACAAGGTGCCGTCTCCTACACCGGCGCGTGATAATCTAGATGGAACACTGATTGAATCAGTGTTCCGCCTATCACACGAGCCAGTCTAGGAGGCGGGACCTTGTGCCTCTATGGACGGGCCGCCACTGTGCCTGGATAAACCGCGTTTACATGAAACCAGTGTGCATGAGGCCTAACAGATGCATATTTGGTGCATTCTATACAACTGACCATCCAGGGGACAGATATTGAACCTGTCTTTTATGTAATATTAATTATCATGTTTGTGAAAGGTTCGTATGCCAACCAGTAAGGATCGGTGCAATTTATTGGATCCTGAAGAAGTGTCTATATGTCATGAAATGCGGGTAAACCTTTTTAGGACAAAAAATGTATTATGTGCTGGTGAATTGTTATAACCAAATAAGCAATATACAGTATATGTAATATGTTTTTTATACTGATATGATAGATGATATTGTTGGATCCCCTCCACATGCACCTATGTGAGTAATAAAATGTGAATTAAGTATCTGTTTAGGATCCATTTGTGTTTGACTGTGGATGTCCAAAAGTAATATTAATCCTCTTCTTTGTAGATTTTTATATGTTAGATTCAACGGATGAGGATATCCAAAGCCCAGGCGATAGATAGATAGATAGATAGATAGATAGATAGATAGATAGATAGATAGATAGATAGATAGATACTGTAAATACATACATAAAGTAATAGATAGATATAGATAGATAATAATAAATTATCTTCTTCATGTATTATTTTTTTATTATGAGATAGATAGATAGATAGATATGATATATTACTTTATTATACTATATAATTATATAATATTACATTATTATACTGTAAATTATAATTAATAGATAGATAAATAGATGGATACATAAAAACACCCTTTTTCCTGCCCATTGAGCGCTGGAAGTTTGTGTGTTTTTCAATATGGATACATAAGGAAATAGAAATAGATAGATTGTCTTCAGCATGTATTATACTTTTTTATGAGATAAATACCGGTACATATGAAATATTACTTTATTATACTATACAATATTAATACATATATTATAGATAGATAGATTGATATAGATAGTAAGAATAGATAGATAGATAGATAGATAGATAGATAGATAGATAGATTACGATTGTATTATTATTATTATGAGATATATAGATAGATATATATATAGATGGCTGAATACGGAGGTATATAAGACATAGATAGATACATACATAAAGAAATAGAAATAGATAGTCTTCAGCATGTATTTTTTTTTTTATTATTATGAGATAGATAGATACATATGAGATATTACTTTATTATACTGTAAAATATTATTATTATAGATATTATAGATAGCTTGATATATAGTTTGGCATATACAGGGGGTCCCCAAGTTACGAACACAATAGGGACTGTAGGTTTGTTCGTAAGTCAAAGTTGTTCGTAAGTCGCAACACTGCATTTGTAAGTGAACCGTCCGGTCGGAGCACTGCATCCGTAAGTGTTCGTAAGTGTAACTGCCGCCTGTGCATGGATGTGGGATGTTCCGGGCGCTTGTTATGTTATCTGGGGCACAGTACGGCAGTGTGGGATGTGTCCGGAGGTGTTCGAAGGTATCCAGGACCAGCGTGGAGCACAAGTGGCCGGCATTTGAGGCCGTTCGTAAGTAGGAGTCGTTCGTAACTCGGGGACCTCCTGTAGATACATAGATAGATAGATACTGTAAATACATACATACATACATAAAGTAATAGATAGATATAGATAATAATAATTTGTCTTCAGCATGTATTTTTTTTTTATTATGAGATAGATAGCTAGATATGAGATATTACTTTATTATACTGTAAAATATTATTATCAGTAGATAGATAGATCAATCGATAGATAGACATATAGATACATGAAGAAATAGATAGATTGTCCTCAGCGTGTATTATTTTTAATTTTTTTATGAGATAGATAGATACATATGAGATATTACTTTAGTATACTGTAAAGTATTATTATTATATATATATATTATAGATAGCTTGATATATGGTTCGGCAGATACAGTAGATACATAGATGATAGATAGATAGATAGATAGATAGATAGATAGATAGATAGATAGATACTGTAAATACATAAATACATAAAGTAATATATATATATACCGTATATACTCGAGTATAAGCCAAGTTTTTTCAGCACATGTTTTTGTGCTGAAAATGCCCCCTTCGGCTTATACTCGAGTCTGTGTCCATCTTCATTTTTGTGTGCCTGATTGTGGCCAGCTGTAGGTTCCCTGGACCCCAATCTTGGCACACATGTAGCCCCACTCTTCCTCTACAAGTGTGCAAAGTTTGTTGTCCGTTGGACCTACGACCAGGGAGCACCGATTTTTTAAAGCCGGGCACCCCTTCCATAGACTCCAATGTTAAATGGTAATTTCTCCAGTGATTTTGGGGACCCGGTACTGGCCGGCCCTAGATTCCCTGGACCCCAAACGTGGCACACATGTAGCGCCACTCTTCCTCTACAAGTGTGCAAAGTCTGTTGTCCAGGAGACCTACGGCCGGGGACCACCGATTTTTCAAACCCGGGCACCCCTTCCATAGACTCCCATGTTAAACGTTAGTCTAGTCACACAGCGCCGGAGATCAGGTAGGGAGATTGGGCACAGTGAGGCATGGGCACAGTGACAGTGAGGCATGGGTACAGTGAGGCATGGGCACAGTGACAGTGAGGCACAGTGAGGCATGGGCACAGTGAGGCATGGACACAGTAAGGCATGGACACAGTGAGGCACAGTGAGGCATGCAGATGGACACCCTAGGCTTATACTCGAGTCAATATGTTTTTCCAGTTCTTTGTGGTAAAATTAGGTGCCTCGGCTTATATTCGGGTCGGCTTATACTCGAGTATATAGGGTAGATAGATAATAATACATTTGTCTTCATGATGTATTATTTTTTATTATGAGATAGATAGATAGATAGATAGATAGATAGATAGATAGATAGATAGATAGATAGATAGATAGAGAGAAAGATAGATCGATAGATATCCAATCAACGTAAAAAGTTGTAAAGATATTTTATGAATCCGGCATCATGCTGATCATTACACATTGTACTATGAGATTATAAAGGTGTCTTTAGAAGACGGCGGCGAAGATTATTATGTGGATTGGGTTCTATATAGTGAATAGTTGGGGGTTCTGATTGATGACCCAGCAAACCCCGCAGTGTGATTTCTGCAATCTTCCATCTGTGCCCGGGCACCTCCTTCCCCCACCTATCAGTACACAGACCTGGGCTGGCCCTCTACCAATCAGATGTAGAATCCCGGTATCTGTACATAGAAAGGTTAAAGTCAATGTAGGCGCTGGCCGGCCTGTCAATCTGTCCTCCTAGCAGTCTCTGTGTAGTTAAATATTAATCTGAGGAGATGAAGGATTTGGTCATTAGAATGGTGTGAGAGCAGAACACACAGCCACGCCAAGGATTATTCACCGCCGGTGAAGTCTGGACAAGGTAAGCTTCACCCACTCTTCTCTATCCAAATCTGAAAAAAAGTTTTGTCTTTAGTTATACTTTAATATCTTGTAGTTGGAGTCCCTAGAAGAGGAGGACAGTCCCCTCTTTATGTAGAAGTCCCATTCCCCTATGACCGGCAGTATGTCCGTCCAGGAGGGGGCAGCACACAGATTACCACAGCCTATGCCAAATTGAAATTGTAAATTTTAATGGATTTTTGGCTCAATACAAGTAACGTTCTGGTGTTAAGCAGAGCATACACTGTACAACCTGATTGTACCATATCCTGTATGGTGGCCATATACACTTTGAAAAATTATCAATTTATTTACCGATCGATCTCTTCCGATAGGAATAATCAATCTATAGCTAACAAAACTTTGGATCCACATGGCACACATGGGGAAGCAGATTTAAATCAATGGTTAATATACAATTGTAATGTGTGGCTGTAAATTATCGATTTCATCTCTTTTTTCCACCATGTAATCTCATAATCTGATCAATCAAAATACAATCGGATTCATAAACGACGTATCTCAGTGCTGTCGATTGAGGCAAAATGATCAATAATACTCTGACAAGGCCAATCGACTCAGTCTGATTGATTCTGATTGAAATGAAGTCTAAACTGTTTAGAAAAGAAGTTATGGCTATTTGACTATTTGCAGATAGATTTGTTCATTCAAATCACACATTGATCGGATAATAGAATCGTAGTATATGTAGCCACTATTCGATCTACCATCAGCTATGTAGAGCAAGGGTCTGCCAGATTGGATACAAATTGAATAGACTGTTCGGGTCTGTTTCTCATATAACAATGTTTTGATAGCAATAAAGCAAATTGTAGAGAGATTGTACGGCAATAGACGGAGCTAATTTCTTTTCTGCAACCAGTGGCGGCCCGTGCATTGTGGGCACACAGGCGCCGCCCCCTCATCCCTGCCACCGCCCCCTATCCATGCGCCCGGCCCCTTTCAGGACGCCGGGAACATGAATTACAATTGCGGGGATGGTGTGGGGGTGTGTCTTTTGAAGCACCAATTTGAGCCAGAGGCTCTAATGGGCTTCGAAAGAGGGTGGGCTCGGGGCTCAAAGAGTGTGCCCCAATCCCACCCAACTGTGTGAGGATAGCAAATTAATTTTCGCTATTTTCACACTAAAGTTCCTCCCCGCCAATCAGGAGAACTGTTTCCCGATTGGCCAAAGTGTCAGGCAAGCCTATTGGATGCCAAGCTTTGGTGGAACAGAGAGGAGACAGAGGAGCGGACATCGAAGCTGCTGCATCCAAACCCGGGGAGGAGGAGAAGAGGATGCCCAGCCCTAGATCGGGTATGCTGGCGCGGGGGGGGGGTGATGTCTGTCAGTCCCGTGCGGTGGGCCGGGCGGGGACTGCTGAACTGGATGTCTTTCAATCCTGCGCCGTGGGCCATGACTAAGGACTATCATCCGAAACGCGTAGGATGTTTTCACAGCATTGTACATGTCTTTTCAATAAAGGAATACGATTTTTTTGGATGTCACCCTGAATGCCGACCATCCTTTTCCTAAGCTTGGTACATTCAGCCTGCCCATACATGGTTCGAATCTCAGCCGGTTCCTGCTAAACCGGCTGACAATCGAAAACGTCTATGGCCGGCCTTAGACTGTATCACCAGACCTGGAATAAAATACAGGTAATACTAAATAATTCCCAATGTGTGCAAACATAAGTGAACTTTGTTATACCCAAATGGTGTGAAATGTTGACGCATACCTCTGAGATAGGAAAGAGGGACCCCTTTAACAAAGGCAAAGGCCACCGCCCTGTGTCCAATCACAAGGACCACTACAAATTAAAATGTAAGAATGACCGACAAACCCACTGGGGCTTTTTTTTTACCACTACCTTTCCTTGTTAAGAAAAAAACAACGCCCTCTGGTGTACATTAAATTGGGGGGGAGAAGGGAAAATTGGGACTTTAAATGAGGTCATGGCGGGGTAGGGCCAAGCACCTCCATCCCTGTCATTATGAAAAAAGGGTCAGCAATAACGCAACAGGATAAGCAGCGCATGTGCAGCAAGGAGGGGGTGGGACTTTAAATGAAGCCCATGGTGACAAAGAGAACAATTCGGTGGATAATAAAATATTTAATGAAGCATAAATACATGTTACAGTACATGAATTCAATATACACAGAAAATTGCACACTGATTGACACCAGTTCCCAACACGGTAATGTCAGGAGGCAGCATGTTTGAAGACATTGACACTGGTTGATACCAGGTCCCAACACGGTAATGTCGGGTGGCAACATGGTTATACACAATATAAGAAGTATACATTGGAGGGTCCACCATAGTTCATGATTGGATATACATTTTGGAAATATATTGTCTGCATGGTCTAAAATCTTACTGATCCCTGAAAATTGAGGTTAGAAAGGCACATGATATGGTAAGCGTGTAAAGGAGTTACACGACGTCAGGTAGATCAACGCGTTTCGCGGCTTATAGCCGCTCTTCAGGAGCAGACATATGATGTTTCTGCAATGAGAGAATGAATAGCTGAGTAAGCTAGCTTATATCAATATAGGGATAGGGTGCAGAGTAGCACCCATGCCCATATTGAACGAGTATCACTTACATTGAGTGTGCACTATTGGGCACAGTAGCAGGGATAATGATCCACCCACGAAATCCAGTGGCGGGAGCTGAAGGGGAATACCCTGCGGCGGCGTCCACCACGGCCGGCACTACAGGCAGATCCAAGTGCAGCGAGCCCTCCTAGTGTGGGTAAAGGAAATAATGACTATGAGTGGGACTACTTGTGACTGGGTGAGTGAGAGTGAACAGATTGGAATGGGATGTGAGAAAGTGGTGTGACAGAGAGCTATTCATTTAAAGTCCCACCCCCTCCTTGCTGCACTTGCGCTGCTTATCCTGTTGCGTTATTGCAACGCCCTCTGGTGGATCTATGAACATTGCAGGGACTTTAACAAGCTTTGTAGCAGATTCCTATTTTTTAGGCCCCTTTCATACAAGCAGACCAATCGGGTACACCTGTCAGTTTTTCAGGTGGACCCATTCGGACCCTCCATTCACCTCTATAGAGCGGTGGGTGTAAACAGACATCAATCCGTTTTCAACCGCCTACATCCAACCCGATTCGATCTGCTAAAAACAGGTGTTCCCCATCCATCTAGCAGATTGGATAGCAGTCGGGTTTAAACGGACAGACGGTCTGTTTACATCCAACCAACCATAGAGGAGAGCGGGCTGTGTCTGTGTCTGCTCTGCATAAGTGGAGTGGGCACGAACCAGCCATCCGCCTGCTCAGCAGGGATCAGCAGACACATTCACCCGGAGAGCAAGTAGACTTCTGGCAGAACTCGCCCCGTGTGGAGGGGGCCTTACTGCTCTGAAGGAATAGGTCCTGTGTAGACTGATTATGAATAGGAGGGTCTGATTCATTATAATCACCTGATGCACTTACAGTATCTCACAAAAGTGTGTACACCACTCACATTTTTGTAAATATTTTATTATATCTTTTCATGTGACAACACTGAAGAAATTACACGTTGCTACAATGTAAAGTAGTGAGTGTAGAGCTTGTATAACAGTGTTAATTTGCTGTCCCCTCAAAAAAAATTAACACATAGCCAATAATGTCTAAACCGCTGGCAACAAAAGTGAGTACACCCCTAAGTGAAAATGTCCAAATTAGGTACAGTTAGCCATCTTCACGCCCCGGTGTCATGTGACTCGTTAGTGTTACAAGGTCTGGGGGGGGGAATGGGAAGCAGGTGTGGTAAATTTGGTGTTATCGCTCTCACTCTCTCATACTGGTCACTGGAAGTTCAACATGGCAGCTCATGGCAAAGAACTTCTAAGGATCTAAAAAAAATAATTGTTACTCTACATAAAGATGTCCTAGGCTATAAGAAGATTGCCAAGACCCTGAAACTGAGCTGCAGCACGGTGGCCAAGACCATACAGCGGGATAACAGGACGGGTTCCACTCAGAACAGGCCTCGTCATGGTATACCAAAGAAGTTGAGGTCACGTGCTCAGCGTCATATCCAGAGGTTGTCTTTGGGAAATAGACGTATGAGTGCCGCCAACATTGCTGCAGAGGTTGAAGGGGTGGGGGGTTAGCCTGTCAGTGCTCAGACCATACGTCACACACTGCATCAAATTGGTCTGCATGGCTGTCGTCCCAGGAGGAAGCCTCTTCTAAAGATGATGCACAAGAAAGTCCGCAAACAGTTTGCTGAAGACAAGCAGACTAAGGACATGGATTACTGGAACCATGTCCTGTGGTCTGATGAGACCAAGATAAACGTATTTGGTGTCAGATGGTGTCAGGCGTGTGTGGCGGCAACCAGGTGAGAAGTACAAAGACAAGTGTGTCTTGCCTATAGTCAAGCATGGTGGTGGGAGTGTCATGGTCTGGGGCTGCATGAGTGCTGCTGGCACTGGGGAGCTACAGATCATTGAGGGGACCATGAATGCCAACCTGTACTGTGACATACTGAAGCAGAGCATGATCCCCTCCCTTCGGAGACTGGGCCGCAGGGCAGTATTCCGACATGATAACGACCCCAAACACCTCCAAGATGACCACTGCCTTGCTAAAGAAGCTGAGGGTAAAGGTGATGGACTGGCCAAGCATTTCTCCAGACCTAAACCCTATTGAGCATCTGTGAGGCATCCTCAAACGGAAGGTGGAGGAGTGCAAGGTCTCTAACATCTACCAGCTCTGTGATGTCATCATGGAGGAGGGGAAGAGGACTCCAGTGGCAACCTGTGAAGCTTTGGTGACCTCCATTCCCAAGAGGGTTAAGGCAGTGCTGGAAAATAATGGTGGACACAAAAAATATTGACAATTTGGACATTTTCACTTAGGGGTGTACTCACTTTTGTTACCAGTGGTTTAGACATTAATGGCTGTGTGTTGCATTATTTTGAGGGGACAGCAAATTTACACTGTTATACAAGCTGTACACTCACTACTTTATATTGTAGCAAACTGTAATTTCCTCAGTGTTGTCACATGAAAAGATAGAAAAAAATATTTACAAAATTGTGAGGGGTGTACTTACTTTTGTGAGATACTGTAGGTGAACTTATGTTCTAATGAAGAAAGTTGCAAGAGCTACATCCCTTTAGAAGTAATGCACCCATAGGGAGTATCTCAACAAAATGAAAGTTCCTATTGCAGGGGATGCTTAAAATCGACCTGTATGTTAGTGCAGACTTCTGGGAAAGTCAGTGAGCCATTCACAGTGAGCACATATATATGCAAACTCAGATGATAATTATGCTGCAATTACTGTTGGAGGTTAGTAAATGTGGCACCATATTGTATGAAAAATTGGTTCCTATATGTGCCCAAAGTAGATATGATTCCAGTTTCTCTAGGAGGTGGGGGGTGGTGATATTTACAGTATCCTTCCCAATGTGGTCAAGGGAAAGGGCCTGTGTTGTGACAGCCACCAATCAGGTGCACCCTTTTCGGTTCTGCACTGATGTGCCAACAGCAAGATCTGACTCCATTGTTGAGTCACCTTCAGTTTGGTGCAGTGCTGCATCTAAAGGCGTCTTGGATAAGATGCATTGGGGGTGTGGTCTATTTTATTTTTGTTTGGGATCAGATGCATTGGAGGGTGTGGTCTTTTTTTATTTTTGCTTGGGATCAAATGCATTGGGGGTGGGGGTCTATTTTATTTTTGTTTGAGATCAGATGAATTGGGGGTGTGGTATATTTTATTTCTGTTTGGGATCAGATGCATTGGGGGTATGGTCTATTTTGTCATTTTTTGGAATCAGATGCATTAGGGGTGTGGTCTTTTTGTTTGGGATCAGATGCATTGGAGGGTGTGGTCTATTTTATTTTTGTTTGGGATCAGATGCATTGGAGGGTGTGGTCTATTTTATTTTGGTTTGGGATCAGATGCATTGGAGGGTGTGGTCTATATTATTTTTGTTTGGGATCAGATGCATTGGAGGGTGTGGTCTATTTTATTTTTGTTTGGGATCAGATGCATTGGAGGGTGTGGTCTATTTTATTTTGGTTTGGGATCAGATGCATTGGAGGGTGTGGTCCATTTTATTTTTGTTTGGGATCAGATGCATTGGAGGGTGTGGTCTATTTTATTTTTCTTTGGGATCAGATGCATTGGAGGGTGTGGTCTATATTATTTTGGTTTGGGATCAGATGCATTGGAGGGTGTGGTCTATTTTATTTTTGTTTGGGATCAGATGCATTGGAGGCTGTGGTCCATTTTATTTTTGTTTGGGATCAGATGCATTGGAGGGTGTGGTCTATTTTATTTTTGTTTGGGATCAGATGCATTGGAGGGTGTGGTCTATTTTATTTTTGTTTGGGATCAGATGCATTGGAGGGTGTGGTCTATTTTATTTTTCTTTGGGATCAGATGCATTGGAGGGTGTGGTCTATATTATTTTTGTTTGGGATCAGATGCATTGGAGGGTGTGGTCCATTTTATTTTTGTTTGGGATCAGATGCATTGGAGGGTGTGGTCTATTTTATTTTTGTTTGGGATCAGATGCATTGGAGGGTGTGGTCTATTTTATTTTTGTTTGGGATCAGATGCATTGGAGGGTATGGTCTATTTTATTTTTGTTTGGGATCAGATGCATTGGAGGGTGTGGTCTATTTTATTTTTGTTTGAGATCAGATGCATTGGAGGGTGTGGCCTATTTTATTTTTGGTTGGGATCAGATGCATTGGAGGGTGTGGTGTATTTTATTTTTGTTTGGGATCAGATGCATTGGAGGGTGTGGTCTATTTTATTTTTGTTTGGGATCAGATGCATTGGAGGGTGTGGTCTATTTTATTTTTGTTTGGGATCAGATGCATTGGAGGGTGTGGTCTATTTTATTTTTGTTTGGGATCAGATGCATTGGAGGGTGTGGTCTATTTTATTTTGGTTTGGGATCAGATGCATTGGAGGGTGTGGTCCATTTTATTTTTGTTTGGGATCAGATGCATAGGAGGGTGTGGTGTATTTTATTTTTGTTTGGGATCAGATGCATTGGAGGGTGTGATCTATTTTATTTTTGTTTGGGATCAGATGCATTGGAGGGTGTGGTCTATTTTATTTTTGTTTGGGATCAGATGCATTGGAGGGTGTGGTGTATTTTATTTTTGTTTGGGATCAGATGCATTGGAGGGTGACGTCTATTTTATTTTTGTTTGGGAAAAGATGCATTGGAGGGTGTGGTCTATTTTATTTTTGTTTGGGATCAGATGCATTGGAGGGTGTGGTGTATTTTATTTTTGTTTGGGATCAGATGCATTGGAGGGTGTGGTCTATTTTATTTTTGTTTGGGATCAGATGCATTGGAGGGTGTGGTCTATTTTATTTTTGTTTGGGATCAGATGCATTGGAGGGTGTGGTCTATTTTATTTTTGTTTGGGATCAGATGAATTGGAGGGTGTGGTCTATTTTATTTTTGTTTGGGATCAGATGCATTGGAGGGTGTGGTCTATTTTATTTTTGTTTGGGATCAGATGCATTGGAGGGTGTGGTCTATTTTTTTTTTTTGGGGGGATCAGATGCATTGGAGGGTATGGTCTATTTTATTTTTGTTTGGGATCAGATGCATTTGAGGGTGTGGTCTATTTTATTTTGGTTTGGGATCAGATGCATTGGAGGGTGTGGTGTATTTTATTTTTGTTTGGGATCAGATGCATTGGAGGGTGTGGTCTATTTTATTTTTGTTTGGAATCAGATGCATTGGAGGGTGTGGTCTATATTATTTTTGTTTGGGATCAGATGCATTGGAGGGTGTGGTCCATTTTATTTTTGTTTGGGATCAGATGCATTGGAGGGTGTGGTCCATTTTATTTTTGTTTGGGATCAGATGCATTGGAGGGTGTGGTCTATTTTATTTTTGTTTGGGATCAGATGCATTGGAGGGTGTGGTGTATTTTATTTTTGTTTGGATACTGGAAAGTTGATGGTTATCTATAAATCACGTAAGCCACGTCCCTTTCATGTACTCCTTGACTTCCATGAAACCATGACTTCTAGGATTGCTTCTATACGTTCTCTTCCAAAAACACAGGATAGAAGCTTAGCTATATAAACACTAGTGAGAGTTAATAGATAATCCAATCTTCTGATATCATGTTAGTACTTGATAAAATGATAACGATCATAAATTCTTCTGGCAGTCAAGGCCAGTTCACAGCTATTTATAACTGAGCCAATTCAAGACACCAGGAATGGATGAGACTCAACACATTTTAGGCGGCACAGTCAACCAGATCAAAATTCCCATCTTCTGGATGCATCTGACCATGCATATGAAGTGGTTTAAAGCAGGGATCTCCAAACTTTTGAAACAAAGGGCTAGTTTACTGCCCTTCAAACTTTAGAGGGCTGGAATGTGGCTAATTTCTCCCATTAGCCACAGTCCGGCCCCTCTAAGGTCGAAAATTTCATGGCATTGGTGGTAGTAAACAATATCATAGGCTTGGTGGTCAGTGGTAATAAGAAAATTTGTATGAGGAATAGCACCCCATCATTGGTGTCAGTGGGAAATTTGCTGTAGTTTCCCATCTCTGGTGTCAGTTGGAGGAATAGTACCCTATCATTGGTGTCAGTGGGAGGAATAGTGCTCTGTCTTTGGTGTCAATGGAAGGAATAGTGTCTTGTATCAGTGGAAGGAATAGTGTCCAGAAGGCCAGATAAAGGCAAGCAAAGGGCCACATCTTGCCTGCGGGCCGCAGTTTGGAGACCCCTGGTTTAAAGGCTCATTCCAACCAAATCTGGCTTTTTAGTGTTTGGTTGGTGCTGCAGAATTAAACTAGCTGGCAGTTTCTTCTATCTCCTGGGGACTTTATTGATGAGATCTCCCCATGTCTACACACCTGCTGTGGTCGTTACAAAGGCTTCTGACCATTCCTGCTGGATTTGTATTTATTTCCTAATTTTGAGACTATAATGGGAGTTGGAACACACAAAGTTGGGTGAGGACCCCACAAAACTCCCAGCTGGATAGTAACAGAGTCACGACTTATGGTGACCTCACTGATGGTGCATCCCAACATAAAGGAAGCCAGGAGCTGATTCAGCCTGTAGGGCTGACCTATAACTGACTTATAACTATAATACCAATTTTGAGCAGAATATAATTTGGGCAAATTTGCTTATTTTACAGTTTGGACATTTGTAAGGTTTATTCATCTAAACTGATCATAAAACATAAGAGAATGGGTAGACATAAATGCAAGACTCGCCCGACTATCGATGTCTATTTGCTCAACCTTGAACAAGAACGTTTGGATTAGCATAATGAAAAATGGCCCTAGAAGTAACTTGCAAATATTGGAATTTTATTTTTAGAGTTTTGGTCAAGGCATTAGTTAAGAATGTTTGCAAATTTTTCAAGCTGGTCCTCAGATCATTTTTCACTTTGATTGCAACTGGCAGCCCATTGCAATCTGAGTGTTCATGTGGACCATGTGAAAGACCAAATGGAATGTCCAGTCACCACAGGCCAAAGCAGCATATCCTCCAAACACTTTCATAAATGTAACCCTCTGTGTCTGTTTCCATCTTTTCTCCTCATCTAGATGTCCATGAAGAGTGAGTGTCTTGCGAAGGTCCAGTCCTGCAAGCCAAGGTTAATCACCTGGCTAGAGAAGAACCCAGCTGTGATCTTGAGATGGCTGCATGATGCCGGAGCATTACACCAGGAGACGTATTTCAGACTCCTTGAGACCAGGCCGGAGAGTAACCAGGTCACCTCTGTCCTGGAGTTCATGTTAAAGAATGAGGAGACTTGCAGGACCTTCCTGAACGTTCTACAGCAGGTGCAAGACCACTACAGTCCAGAGCTTCAGAAGTGGTTGAGGGACACCTTTCCCATCATCTACAAGCAGCCTGCAAATGTTATAGGTAAGTTCAAAGAAAGTTTTCAATTAGATTTTAAAGTTAGTTTACTTACTTTCTCAACCTTTTCAACACAGAGGAACACTTGAAATAACTTTCCAGTCTCAGGGAACCCCTGCTACAAAACTACTATCTACAACTCATGATATATTAGTATGTGGTCAGTGGGAAGAATGCTCCGTACACTTTTGGTAATTGGGAAGAATTTCCCCCTTACCGATACCTAAAACAATTAATGGTGTCAGTGGGGGGAAAAAATTGGTTATTGCTTAAAGGGGTTGTAAAGGTACATGTTTTTTCATCCTAATGCATTCTATGCATTAAGGTGAAAAAACATCTGAGCATTAGCGCCCCCCCCCCCCGAGCCCCCGTTTACTTACCTGACCCCTCGAAAGTCCCGCACCGTGAACGCGCTGGCTTCTTGGCCGGGCTTCTGGCTCATTCATTGGTTGATTGAAAGCAGCGCAGCCATTGGCTCGCGCTGCTGTCAATCACATCCAATGATGCGACGGGGGCGGGGCTGAGTGATAGAGTAAGCGGCTATGGCCGCCGGCTGTATCACGGGAGAGCACCCGCAAGAACTTTCCACCATGCGAGAGAGCTTGCATGAACGTGGAAAGTTCTTGCGGGGGGGGAGCCGAGACAGCCGCCGAGGGACCTCAGAAGACCAGGATCGGGGCCACTCTGTGCAAAACGAGCTGCACAGTGGAGGTAAGTATAACATGTTTGTTATTTTACAAAAAACTATTTTTTTCCTTTAGTGTTCTTTTAAGGAACTCCTTGCAACCTCTGGAGGAACCTTATAGTTCCACAGTATCCCTGGTTGAAAAACCCTGGTTTATTCTAACCAGCTATACTGTATTACTTCATTTCCCTGCTCTCTAAGCTCTATTGCTGAACATACAAATGAGGAAGATCTGATTGATGTATAAGGATTTTACTTCTTCCTTTGGTCTTTCTTCTTTCTGCCAGCATTTAAGCCTATCACTAGGGGCACTGATCCACATGATGTTGTTTAAGAATATTAGTGGTTCACCAACTCTGTTCCAAGTAGGTTGATGAGTTTGGCACTTCCGTAACATAACCAGCCCCCAGTACAGGTTACCGATTCTTTACAAAAGTTAGCAGACCTCAGTAACTGGCACACTACTCCTTGTGGATGTGACTTGTGCCTGTTCCTCCCAATCTCTCTGCTGTACATCTCAGTGATCAATTACTGTAGGCTCTGTCATGGTCTCCTGCAATTTAATGTTCTAGTTCCAACTAACTTTCATTTTTGTAGCTCAACAGGACTAACAATCCCGGGTCACCTCATATTAGGTCAACTGTGACCAGTTTAGACTCACTCCTGTCACTAAAGGAAGGTCTCCTAAATGTTCTGTGGATCCTCCCAGGTCTGCAACATTAAAGGAAAATTGAACCCCCAGTTCCCTGTTACATTTGCATTGAAACTAAGTCTACGAGAAAGAGAAAGAATTTCATAAGAAAAACTACAACCATTTATGGAAAATATGAAACATTTTGTAAGTGTTATCTATGCCTCTAATAGGAATGGGCTATCTGTTCGAGTCGAACATAAGTTCGACTCGAACATTGCCTGTTCGCCCGTTCGCCGAACAGCGAACAATTTGGGGTGTTTGCGGCAAACTCGAAAAGCCGCGGAACACCCTTTAAAAGTCTATGGGAGAAATCTAAAGTGCTAATTATAAAGGCTTATATGCAAGTTATTGTCATAAAAAGTGTTTGGGGACCCGGGTCCTGCCCCAGGGGACATGTATCAATGCAAAAAGAAGTTTTAAAAACTGACATTTTTTTGGGAGCAGTGATTTTAATAATGCTTAAAGTGAATCAATAAAAGTGAAATATTCCTTTAAATTTTGTAGTATGCCTGTAAAGTAGCGCATGTTTCCCGTGCTTAGAAAAGTCCCTGCACAAAATGACATTTATAAAGGAAAAAAAGTCATTTAAAACTGATTGCGGCTATAATGAATTGTCGGGTCTCGGCAATACAGATAAAAGTAATTTAAAAAAAAACTGCATGGGTTCCCCCCTTAGTCCATTACCAGGCCCTTTGGGTCTGGTATTAATATTAAGGGAAACCCCGAACCAACATTAAAAAAAGTGTGGGGGTCCCCCCAAATTCCATATCAGGCCCTTTAAGGGGAACCCCACACTCTCCACCAATGTCACCAGGTCCGCAATTGCATGTTAAAAAATAAATGGCCACATAAAGTAGTACTGCTTTAAAAAGTTTATTAAAAACCCCTTAGTACTCCCTTATAAATGTGCGTACCAGAAAATAAATATCACAAGCAATGAATGTGTGAGCGTGAACGCTCGGACCAGCGTAGCACTGAAGACCTTTGTTTAACAGTTTTCCTGGCGTCTTCCTGGTTCTATGTCCATGGAGCACACGCGTCACTTTCGGTTTGTCGGTGAGGAGTCACGTGTTGACGCGTTTCGTCACTTCCTGACTTCGTCTGAGGCCATTTATTTTTTAACATGCAATTGCGGACCTGGTGACATTAGTGGAGCGTGCAGTACAAGCAACGGATGTAGTGACTGATTGGATGCCCATTTGATTTCACTTTTTGGTAAATGCATTCCCAAAAGGGGATTTAAATCCCCCTCCACGCGGTGAACACACTTTGGGTGAAAGAAGCACTGTTGCATAGACTTTATGACCAATCACCACCATCCTTATCTGCTTCACTAACTGTTTCCTATATGCACCTTATATAGAAGGCTTTCAAACGAGGATTTGATTGGAAGCGCTGCCACAGTGCTATTTTGGACTCTGGGACCTCTTAATGAGTTCTAATATTACTGTTTTTATGTAAATCTTAAAACCTACCTGTACTTTTCTCATATTTGGCAAAATACCAGGTTTGCTTCTTTGCATTCACCATAAGCAGGCTGCATTTCCCTGCACTGCTAAAGCACAAGGGTACTTCAAACCTGCTGTGCAAATTTCGAATTGCTCCCTGCCCCAAAGTAAGTATGTAGGCAGGTGCAGCTAGCTAACGTGCCACTAGGTGGCTCTGTTCAAAAATAATGTCTGGTTAGAGAAGACTGTGTTATTATTGGCTTTTAGTTAGAGCCCTTCTGCAGTTATGTAATGGGAGAGTCAGTGCCCAGTTATAAGCCAGGTTGGAAGGATCCCTAGTGCACTTGGGCCATGGAAGACAAGCACCCGACACCAGCACAGATGTAACCAGCATGTGGAGGTTCTGTACAGGGCAGGAGGCTGGGGAAGAGTAGACCTGCACCCAGCAGAGCCGACCCTTGACTTTCTGACGCTTATGGAGGTGGGGGCTAAGGCGTATTGCGAAAGGCCTTTCAGGCCAGGCCAAGAGTTCCTTGAGTGAGGCTATTCTCCTGGAGGTGTACCTATGGAGGAGCTGCCTTCAGAGATACCATTCCTGTGAGTACTAATGACCCAAAGTGGAAGGAGAGACTAGTAGAGGGAGATGGCTGCATAAAGTGCTGCATATGCTTTCAAATGTGACTGCTGCGGACCGTCCACTAAATGTTATTTATGTAAGTCAAAAATCTAATGACTCCGGCATGTTTGTCGATGTGATGTGACTGTTATGCCATTCCCTGTGTACCATCAGTAAAGTGCAGCAACCCTATTCACGTGTGGACATTCCTTCCTTGGCATATACAGTAAAGGTCAATAGCTGGGAGTGTCATGTGGGGGCCTCTGGCATGCAGCGGGGCACAATATGGTGAAGGGTTCAGCCTTAGCAGGAGGGGTAGTTTTCTAGCAAAGACATGAGCAGAGACTTTTGCTGTCGGTGCCATTGCTAGCCAATTGCAAAGCCCCTTTTACAGGTAAGCTTGGCAAATGGCCTAGTGGGAACCGAACATTGAATTACAGAGAAGCAGGAGGTATCACATCTACCCTAATAACTGGAGGTACTTCTTGGGGCTTTGATGGTGTATTGGGGTTGCCGGGAGTAGGAGGAGGGTGTATGGAGCCTCCTTATAAAATTAACCCTTCACTTAGACCAAGGGTCTTCAAACTACGGCCCTCCAGGTGTTCAGGATCTACAATTGCCATCATGCCTAGTCATGTCTGTGAAAGTCAGAGTTTTACAATGCCTCATGGGGTTTGTAGTTCCGCAAACAGCTGGAGGGCCGTAGTTTGAGGATCCCTGACTTAGACATATGTCAAAGTACTAGTTCACCTTAAACCTGGGTGGGCAAGGCTAGCAATACATCTGAGTGTCCGATTGAAAAGATGAACCTGTTTGCATATCAGTGGCCAGCTATAGAAACTGAGATAAGAATATTTATTGGTTATATTTAGATCCAGCCCCAGCCATTAGGGGTTTTTTTTGTTTTTATTACATAATTAGTCTGATCCGAGGTTCACAAAGGTTATCTTTTGTTGCAGATATTGAAAGGATAGAAAAGAAAAGCACCTGGGCCAGGATCAAAGGCACCCTGAGCAAAGGGAAGAAGTACAACCTGGGGTCCACAGGTGAGCTGTGATCACACTTCATGTTCCTAATACAGATATTCTGAAAGCCAAAGTGCACCTGTCATTGTAAACAGCTACCATCCTAATGACACAATTTGAGGCACCAGCTTAGTATTATTTTGATGCTCTAAAGCAGGGATATGCAATTAGCGGACCTCCAGCTGTTGCCAAACTACAAGTCCCATGAGGCATAGCGAGACTCTGACAGCAGCAAGCATGACACCCAGAGGCAGAGGGATGATGGGACTTGTAGTTTTGCAACAGCTGGAGGTCCGCTAATTGCATATCCCTGCTCTAAAGCATATGATGATAAGTGTATATTGATTGGTTTGCGCAAAAAATATAGCGTCTACAAACTATGGGATTTTTTTATTTATTTTAATTTACTTTTTTTTTTACTAGCATTGGTGGCAATCAGCGACTTATAGCGGGACTGCGATATTGCGGCGGACACCTAACTGACACTTTTGGCACTTTTTGGGGACCAGTGACACTAATACAGTGATCAGTGCTAAAAATATGCACGGTCACTGTACTAATGACACTGGCTGGGAAGGGGTGAAACATCAGGACCAATCAAAGGGTTAACTGTGTGCCTAGCCAGTGTTTATGTGAACTGTGGGAGGTGCTTTTACAAGGAGAAGAGATAGATCTTATTGCCTGCTTTTGCAGGGACACAAATTCCATCCCTTGACAGAACAGCGATCTGCCTGGTTTACATAGGCAGATGTCTCTCTGCAGGACAATCGGCGGGTGCCAGCGGACATCGAGTCTGCGTGCGTGCATTCGCGCCCTTTACCCGGAAATGTCAGAATACGTATATATACACATGATCTGGCGCACAGGTGCCACCCTGTAGCAGTAAGACTGCCATAGGACGGACCTGAACTGGTTAAATATGAAAGATGGGGCTGTGACGAGTAAATAGATACCAAACATGTCAAGCCTTAAAACTGCACATGCCCGTGATATGGCAATAACGTAGAGTACCTAAAATTGTCCAAAAGCTCAGAGCTAAATGCTTCCGAGTTCATTGGATGTTCCCCCCGATCTGCTTTTTGCTTCAACACCACTATGGTGGGGTGGAAGGTTGGGTGGGGTGAAAGGGGATGGAAGAGCACTTCATAGTACCGTAAATATCACCAAGATCATTCTTACATGGGAATTTCTCAAACCGACTGAAAGCAACAAGTCCTTATAAAAGTATAACTTGACACATCTGGATCCTTAATGGGGTTCTACTCAATCCCAAACCAATCATTTTGGGTAAAATAATCTGTGAAAATAATTTGTGTGATTTATGGAGACTGATTGACCGTACTTGCAATTGACAGGAAGGATGCAAACTGTGCAATCAACGCGATGAAAGAGAAGCTTGCGCAGAAACTCAGATCTATTGGACCGCAGAGCTTACAATCCATAGGCTGAATCACTCTGCATCCAATCAACAACGAATCAATCTCTAAAGGCTTTATCAAGCATGAACTGATGTATAATATATTCAAATTCAATTGCCATACAAATAATTGAAGTAATTCAGTTTGCTGAGTGTGCAGTGAATGGGGGGTCACATGATGAAATTCGGCATAGTATGTTACTTTAACCACTTAAGGACTAGGCCTTTTTCTGACACTGTATTGTAAAACCTGTATTTTTGCTCGAAAATTACCTAGAACCCCCAAACATTATATATATTTTTTTTTTAGCAGAGACCCTAGAGAATAAAATGGCAGTCGTTGCAATTTTATATGTCACACGGTATTGTGCAGCGGTTTTTCAAATGATTTTTTTTTTTAAATATACATTTATGAATAAAAATAAATAAATATATATATAGATATATATATAAATATATATATATATATATATATATATATATATATATATATAGATATATATGGATATATCTATATATATCTATATATATACCCCAATTTTTGTATATAATATGAAAGATGCTATTACGCCGAGTAAATAGATACCTAACATGTCACGCTTTCAAATTGTGCACACTAGTGGAATGGTGCCAACTACGACTTAAAAATCTCTATAGGTGATGCTTTAAAAATTTCTACAGGTTGCCAGTTTAGAGTTACAGAGGAGGTCTAGTGCTAGAATTATTGCTCTCATTCAGACGTTCGCTAAAATACCTCACTTGTGTAGAATCGAACACTGTTTACATATGCGGGTGTGATCCACGTATGCGTTTACTACTGCATGCGGGGACGTATTATTTATTTTATTACATATTTAAGAATGTTACACTGTCTCTTAAAAAAACATCCCTTACGATAACAATACAGCATGACAGTGACAGCTGACAGGTCCTCTTTATGGAGAGATCTGGGGTCTAAAAGACCCCAAATCTCTCTTCTACCCTTAAAAGCAAAAGATAAAAAAAAAAAATGGAAGTGATGTCATAACTTCGCTCCAGTCCTCCAAGATAAGGTGACCAAATTTTTCAAATGAAATCTGGGGACATATTTTTTTTTTTTACTAGTAATGGCGGCAATCGGCGACTCTCTGCCCTTCACCGCCTGGCTCACAGCCTGTCAAGTCTTACTCTCCGGGCCCCCGGCTACTACTGGGTGGGGAGCCAAGAAAGATCAATCCACCAGGGAAGGGATTTGAGCCAAGGCAGAAGAACATGTGAGCGGAGCTGAATGGGCGCCCGAAACTGAATAAATATTCCCTCCGCTCTGACCAGCACATGATCATCAGAAAGGGGCACAGATAATGGGAAAAAAATACACCCCCTAAGCTAGTAGGGGTGGCAGAGCGGGGGGGGGGGGGAATTCAGATTTTTTTTAATTCTGCACTGACTGTCTTTGAAATTGCCCCAGCCCCTGTTCAAATCCAATCCAGGGACAAAACCGGGGACATTCTTGGTCCAGGGACAGTGTCCTTCAATCCGGGGACTGTCCCCGGAAACCGGGGATGTCTGGTCACCCTACTCCAAGAGCATAGAGCATAGAGATGATTGGCAGCCATTTTGCCATTTGGCAGCCATTTTGCCATTTGCCATTTTGCCATTGCTTATTCCTATGGCAAGCCACCACCGGTGCCGGATGGATACCCGGGCTCAGCGATCAGTAATGTAAGCCCAGAAATCACCCGCTGACATCCGATCTCATCACTCCCCGCTTTGCTCCGTTTCTGCAGACGGAGGAAAATCCTATTTTTCCATCCGTCTGCAGAGCGGATCGGATGAACGCGGATAGACGGTCCATGTTCATCCGATCCCCCCATAGGAGAGAGTGGAGATCTGACAGGGCGGTCCCTGCACAGTGTGCGGGGACTGCCCTGTCATCTGCCGGCTCAGCGGGGATCAACGGAGCGATCCCCGCTGAGCAAGCAGATGTATAAGGAACGGATCCCTATGTCTAGGCGGTTGGCTAGTGGTAGCTAAATGATAGAGTGGAGATGGGTTAGAACACCTGCCAGATTTTATTGCTGTCTCTGTGTCCCCATAAAAGAGAACCCCCCTCTCTATTTGTCCTATTTACCATTATTACTGAAAGTGAAAGTAAAAGAAAATCCTAAATTTTGTGGTGTCCCCAGAAAAGAAATAAAGGGGATATCTTCCAATGGGGACACTAGTTCTGGTGACTTAGGGGTCCCATAGAAATTCCCTTAATTTGGAGGGATTCCCTCTCACTTCCTGTTCTGACTATGAGGCAGGAAGTGAACGTAAATCTCCCCAATGGGGTACAGATGGTAAAAAATAAACCAACAAGGGTTATAACCCTCCAAAAATGAAAACAAATTTAAAAAAAGTTTTGCCTTTAGTTCTACTCTAACTGCAATGGGCTGATCGAAAGAGTCAATAGCTGATGGGTACACCCCATTTATGTTGTATTGTATCTAGAACCCCAATTTTTCTTTTTTTTTGGACAGAGTAGGAGAGGGTTAGAGACCCCAGATAAACATACCCAATAGGGTAAAGCTGTCATCTTTTCTGAAAATTGCACCAGTTTTAGTGTATCTAAGCCCCAAAACAAAAAACTAAAAAAGTAATATATTGCAGCTTGGATGTGATAGCTGCACAAATAAAAAACAGAAGGTCCACCCCACCATCCATTACTCTGATCTTTGATTTGTTCCAAGAGCGATGGCCTCCTGAAGAACCTGCAGACTTCCTGAAGTATCAGATATCTGCATGTGCTGTTGTTCTTCTGCTGATGCCTGTCATTGCCAGAGTATCAGGCACTTGACACTCCTGGAAGTGTCAGATGTAAAGAGGCCATAGCTCTGAAAGAAAGCAAACATCGGAGAAACAGGTGGTGTTGGGACAGGTCAGTGTAAAAGGTCTTCTAATGCCGCGTACACACAAACGGATTTTCCGCCGGCAAAACTTGGGATGGTTTTTCTGATGGAATTCCGCTCAAGCTTGGCTTGCATACACACGGTCACACAAAAGTTCTCTGAACTTTCGACCGTCAAGAACGCGGTGACGTACTACACTATGACGAGCCGAGAAAATGAAGTTCAATGCTTCCGAGCATGCGTCGGAATTTTGCATGTCGGAATTGCTACAGATGATTGGAATTTCCGATCGGAATTTTTTCCATCGGAAGAATAGAGAACCTGCTCTCTATCTAAGTCCGTCGGAAATTCCGACAGAAAAAGTCAGATGGGGCATACACACGGTCGGAATATCAGACGAAAAGCTCCCATCAGACTTTTTCTGTCGGAAATTCCGACCGTGTGTGCACGGCATTAGTCAGTTGTATATTTTTTCATTTTTGTAGTCACGTTAAAGTGAGATTGTTGCTTTGCTCTGAATAGGTAAAACAGAGATTAAGGCCCCTTTCACACTGAGGCGTTTTTCAGGCGTTTTAACGCAAAAAATAGCGATGTAAAAATGCCTGAAATAATCCTGCCCCAGCATTCTCAATGTGAAAGCCCTGAGGCGTTTAGCTGGCTGTGCGTTGGAAAAAATCCTGCAAACAGCTTTTTTGGAGCATCTTTGGGGCGCATAAAATAGCGCTGTAAAAACGCCTATCCCCATTGAAATGAATGAGTACCGCTGTAAAAACTCCCAGAAGCTGTGCGAAGGTCACATGACCGCAGTAGAGTGGAGGATTGTGGGATACCAAGAAATCCTTTTTACTGATAAAAACGCGGTAAAAACGCTAATCATTTTTAGCGCGTTATTGCAACGCCTCAGTGTGAAAGTTAAAATTCCAAGTAACTAAAAAAAAGTTCCAGAAGGCAATAATTCCTCTAGAAATGGAGGGTAGGGGATGTTTAATGTTGATGTCTTTTGTGTATTTTTGCATATATCTATTTATTTACATTTGTGTGGTGTATGTGTTTGTTTTTGGTGAAAAATAAAAGTATTTGTTTAAAAACTATCAAAGTTATCTACTTTCTATTTTTTTTTTTGGCCCCATCAAAGTAAACCTGTCATTTAAAAAAAAAGGAAAAAAAGAGAACTGGCCCTAGGGAAACCTCCAATCCAACCTTTCCCAAACTTTTTAACATGAGGGAACTGTTGAAATAACTTGTGGATCTTGGGGAACCCCTGTATTGGTGGTCAGTAAAACCTCTCTTCTATGCAATAGATGGTCAGTGGAGATAGGCTACTGTAGACTGATAGGACCACTATACATTAGTGGTAATTGACAGAAAGGTCCAATTGGTGGTCAGTGGGAAAATGCTCCTTACGCTTGTGGACAGTAGAAAGAATGATCCTTAAATTGGTGTCATGAGAAGAATGCTCCTTACAATGGTGGTCAGTGGGAAGAATGCCCCTTACATTGGTGGTCAGTGGGAAGAATGCCCCTTACATTGGTGGTCAGTGGGAAGAATGCTCCTTACATTGGTGATCAGTGGGAAGAATGTTCCTTACATTGGTGATCAGTGGGAAGAATGCCCCTTACATTGGTGGTCAGTGGGAAGAATGCTCCTTACATTGGTGATCAGTGGGAAGAATGCTCCTTACAATGGTGGTCAGTGGGAAGAATGCCCCTTACATTGGTGGTCAGTGGGAAGAATGCCCCTTACATTGGTGGTCAGTGGGAAGAATGTTCCTTACATTGGTGATCAGTGGGAATAATGCCCCTTACATTGGTGATCAGTGGGAAGAATGTCCCTTACATTGGTGATCAGTGGGAAGAATGTTCCTTACATTGGTGATCAGTGGGAAGAATGCCCCTTACATTGGTGATCAGTGGGAAGAATTATCCTTACATTGGTGATCAGTGAGAAGAATGTTCCTTACATTGGTGATCAGTGGGAAGAATGTTCCTTACATTGGTGATCAGTGGGAAGAATGCCCCTTACATTGGTGATCAGTGAGAAGAATGTTCCTTACATTGGTGATCAGTGAGAAGAATGTTCCTTACATTGGTGATCAGTGGGAAGAATGTTCCTTACATTGGTGATCAGTGGGAAGAATGTTCCTTACATTGGTGGTCAGTGGGAAGAATGCCCCTTACATTGGTGGTCAGTGGGAAGAATGCCCCTTACATTGGTGGTCAGTGGGAAGAATGCTCCTTACATTGGTGGTCAGTGGGAAGAATGCCCCTTACATTGGTGATCAGTGGGAAGAATGTCCCTTACATTGGTGATCAGTGGGAAGAATGTTCCTTACATTGGTGATCAGTGGGAAGAATGCCCCTTACATTGGTGATCAGTGGGAAGAATGTTCCTTACATTGGTGATCAGTGGGAAGAATGTTCCTTACATTGGTG
Source organism: Rana muscosa (assembly GCA_029206835.1). Taxonomy (NCBI): domain Eukaryota; kingdom Metazoa; phylum Chordata; class Amphibia; order Anura; family Ranidae; genus Rana; species Rana muscosa. The sequence continues at coordinate 67,319,412 of CM055124.1, read as the reverse complement.
ATCAGTGGGAAGAATGCCCCTTACATTGGTGGTCAGTGGGAAGAATGCTCCTTACATTGGTGGTCAGTGGGAAGAATGCCCCTTACATTGGTGGTCAGTGGGAAGAATGCTCCTTACATTGGAGGTCAGTGGGAAGAATGTTCCTTACATTGGTGGTCAGTGGGAAGAATGCTCCTTACATTGGTGGTCAGTGGGAAGAATGCTCCTTACATTGGTGGTCAGTGGGAAGAATGCTCCTTACATTTGTGGTCAGTGGGAAGAATGCTCCTTACATTTGTGGTCAGTAGAAAGAATGTTCCTTACATTGGTGATCAGTGGGAAGAAGGAGGAGGACACACCCAAAGAGCTCTCTCTGAGAACCAGCCTTTTTCAAGCCTGGGCCTTGCCTGCTAGCTTGGCCCAGGAATAATGCCTGATCCTGGGGGAGGCCCTGGGAGGGATCCCCCTGATGACACAGGGCCTAGTGAGGAGGAGGTGGAGGACCTGTCTGTGGGTCCAGGCCCTGCTATGGATACAAATGTCTTCAGTCAGAAGATTATCGATCGTTTTAGGGCGATTGGAAGAGAGGAAGAAAAACTTAAAGTTTTGAAGGCTGAACACAAAACCTTCAAAACCAAATATTTCCAGGCCTGGAGTAAAAATCGTTCGGCCATGAAGCCTGAGCTACAGGAACTGGAGGAAAAGGTGAAGAAACAATCTTTATTATTGGAAAAGATGAAAGATAAAAGTGGAGCATTTAAAGAAACTGTGATGAGAGGAGATTTTCCAGCCAGACAGCAAGTTCCATGGCCCCACCTGCTGTGGTGAATGAGGAGCAGAGAGAGAAGGCCTTGTGCAAAGAGTTGCCTGGAGTTTCTGCTGGGACCTGTAGTTCCTCTGCTAAGTTTGCTGCACAAGGTATGCCTGCTGTTTGCAATGAGATTGCCTCACCTGAGCCTCCCTGTGGTGGGGGAGGGGATCAGCATATTGCACCATGTGCAGTGGAAGAAGCCATGGAGGTTTCACCTGTTGCAGTGTCAGACCAGCCTGCACTGTCCCCTGATGGAAGTCCTGTCCTGATGGAAGAGAACCGGCCAGCTGAAGCTTCTACAAGCACAACAGAGGGAACTGACACTGCTGGGAAGACTGCAGGAACTGTGAATATTCCAGCAAGTACTAAGAATGACAGTAATGATAAAGCAATGGATGTGGTGGGTGGTGGTGAAGGGGTTAATACTGTGCTGGGTGGTGGTAAAGGGGTTAATGCTCCTGGGAAAAATAAAAATGACATTCCTCCCCCTGCTCAGCAGAGGAAAGACTCATCGATTGTTCAGACCAAATCTGTCCAATCGATATCTGCTGCAAATCTGTCAGATGGTTCAAAACAAACAGATGTTTTATCTGCTGGGGGGAATGTGGGGAGTTATGCGTCAGTTTTGGGGAGTCGCACCAAGGAGGGTGGGGGGAATGCTGCAAATGTTAATGGTCACAATTTGAGGAGGTTTGGTGGTGGGATGGTTAGTGGGTACCAGAGGAGAAATGTGGTCCAGTTGAAGTGGGAGGGGGAGGGGACCCCACCAGTAAGGGGGAGGGTGGCAGAGTTGGTTCTGGAAATGGGTTTTAGTGTTTCAGATATTTTTGCTTTGATTTGCCCCGTGGGGAGTTCTGAGTTTGATTTGTCCTTTGTAAAGCCTGAGGGTTTGGATTAGTTTTGGGAGCGATTTAGGAGGTGCGGGGGCCTTCCTGAGTGGAACGGTTGGGTGCCAAAGGTGATTTCCAGGCAGCCTCTGATAAAATCTGTGACGATCCTGGTGCGTAATGAATCTATACCAGAGGCTGATTTAATAGTATGGCTACGCCGATATGGTGAGGTCCTCGCTCCACTGCGGAAGGTCCTTGATCTGCATGGGATTTGGACAGGGGCCTGGACAGTGTCATTAAAATTAGGGGTGCTGGGAAATGTAGTCCAACATCTGCCCTGTTCAGCCTTTCTGGGGAGGGATAGGCTGACCATTTTTTACCAAGGTCAGCCTAAAGTCTGCAACAAATGTGGTGAAAAGGGCCATTTTGCATCTACCTGCACCCGTAAAAAGTGTTCACTGTGCCAGGAGCTGGGCCATTTGGCTAAGGATTGTACCGAAATTCGGTGCAATTTGTGCCAAAAGCTCGGTCATCCATATAGTCAATGCCCAGAGGCATTACATAACTTGCCAGGATTGGAGGCTGAGCTGCAGAGGCTAGATAAGGAGGATGAGGCCACTGAAACTGTTGTTGTCCCTCCTGTGTCTGTGACAGCTGATGTTTCTGTTCCCCCTAGTAATGTGATCCCTGAGTCTGTCCCTCCTGTGTCTGTGACATCTGATGTTTCTGTTCTCCCTAGTAATGTGGTCCCTGAGTCTGTCCCTCCTGTGGTACGTAGATCCTCCAGACTGGCAGAAGCTGCTGGGGGGGCAGGTTTAGCGGATCTTCCCACTCAGCCTCCAGTCCCTGCCCCTCGGCAGCGCAAGCGTGGTCAGGGGAATGTGGGGGTGCTGGAGGGGGGTGGGGCTGATGGAAGGGTGTCCATACCCCATGTCTCACGCTCTGTTGATGGGGATTCCGATGATGAGGGGTGGGAGAAGATTAGGAGAAAGGAAAAAAAGAAGAGGAAGACAAGAAAAGCGGTCATTTCTTCCTCAGAGTCGGGCCCAGGAGGGGTTCCTCTTGGCAACACTTTTTCTGTTTTGTCAGGTGATAAAATGTCTGATGTGTCTTTCTCTTTATCATCTATGGAAGAGGGGGAGTCACGCAGTCTGAAGAGAGCTATTTCTGGTGATGAAAGTGTGGTAAGGGTTAAGAAATGACTCCCCCAATCATCCTGATGGCATATCAGACCTGCCTTTGGTGATCTGCCCATCTCTGGGTGAGGAGCTCTTTTCTTTTTCTGTGTTGGTGTAAGTTGTAGGAAGATTTTTTTTCCAGTAATTACATGATTTTTGCTTTTGCTGTAAAGTTCTTTTTGTTTGAGAGCAGATTTGCTATATTTATTTTCATTTTTATGTAAATATGTATATATATTGTTTTTATGCTTATTGATTGCAAGTCCTTTTAATAAAGAAAAATTGGGAAGAATGTTCCTTACATTTGTGGTCAGTGGGAAGAATGTTCCTTACATTGGTGATCAGTGAGAAGAATGTTCCTTACATTGGTGATCAGTGAGAAGAATGTTCCTTACATTGGTGATCAGTGAGAAGAATGTTCCTTACATTGGTGATCAGTGGGAAGAATGTTCCTTACATTGGTGATCAGTGAGAAGAATGTTCCTTACATTGGTGATCAGTGAGAAGAATGTTCCTTACATTGGTGATCAGTGGGAAGAATGCTCCTTACATTGGTGATCAGTGGGAAGAATGTTCCTTACATTGGTGATCAGTGAGAAGAATGTTCCTTACATTGGTGATCAGTGGGAAGAATGTTCCTTACATTGGTGATCAGTGGGTAGAATGTTCCTTACATTGGTGATCAGTGGGAAGAATGTTCCTTACATTGGTGATCAGTGGGAAGAATGTTCCTTACATTGGTGATCAGTGGGAAGAATGTTCCTTACATTGGTGATCAGTGGGTAGAATGTTCCTTACATTGGTGATCAGTGGGAAGAATGTTCCTTACATTGGTGATCAGTGGGAAGAATGCTCCTTACATTGGTGATCAGTGGGAAGAATGTTCCTTACATTGGTGATCAGTGAGAAGAATGTTCCTTACATTGGTGATCAGTGGGAAGAATGCTCCTTACATTGGTGATCAGTGGGAAGAATGTTCCTTACATTGGTGATCAGTGGGAAGAATGTTCCTTACATTGGTGATCAGTGAGAAGAATGTTCCTTACATTGGTGATCAGTGGGAAGAATGCCCCTTACATTGGTGATCAGTGGGAAGAATGTCCCTTACATTGGTGATCAGTGGGAAGAATGCTCCTTACATTGGTGATCAGTGAGAAGAATGCTCCTTACATTGGTGATCAGTGAGAAGAATGTCCCTTACATTGGTGATCAGTGAGAAGAATGTTCCTTACATTGGTGATCAGTGGGAAGAATGTCCCTTACATTGGTGATCAGTGGGAAGAATGTCCCTTACATTGGTGATCAGTGGGAAGAATGTTCCTTACATTGGTGATCAGTGGTAAGAATGCTCTTTACATTGGTGGTCAGTAGGAAGAATGCTCCTTACATTGGTGGTAATTGGGAGAAGGACCTAATTTCATTGGTGGTCGGTGGTAAGAATGCTCTTCATATTGGTGATCATTAGGAAGAATTCTCCTTTCATAAAGAAGCAGACAAGCAGGTTAAGAGGTCCAGTTATTGTTCTACCAAAAATCAGAATGGAGAAAAATAATCTAAGCAATCTAAATGCACGAGACCGCTGACTGCTTTCTGAAGTACTCTGATGGAGTGACATGGTGAAAACTGCAGGCCCCCATGGAATGATCAGGTCTCCGGGATTTTCAGAAAATAGTGCCCAAAATGAGCAACATCCAACAGTCATCAGCTCCAAGGTGGAACAAGAGTTTCACAGGATGAATACATGGCCAACAACGCTGGGCCAGAACCAAGAACCCAAGAAGAACCCTTCCAGCATCTTGCTGAATCCATGGATTTCTGGGTACTACACAGTATGAGATGTCTGTACCTTTTTTTGGTTTTATCTTTCAGATATTTTATGGAGACTTGGCCAGCTTAGATACTGTTGGAATACATTGTTCATGTATTTTGTGTAACAACTACATCAGCCAGTAGATGGCAGTGTTTTATAAGTTGTAGCTGCTCTGTGGTAAACTCTATAGCCCTGTACACACGACCGGGATTCCCGTCGGAAAAAAAATGTTGGTTTTCCCGACGGGATTCTTCCAAGCTTGTCTTGCGTACAGACTGACATTCAAAATCCCGTCGTTCTAAAGCGCGGTGACGTACAACACGTATAAAGGGGAAGTTCCATTCCAATGGCGCCACCCTTTGGGCTGCTTTTGCTGATCTCGTGTTAGTAAAAGTTTGGTGAGAGACGATTCGCGCTTTGTAGCCTTGTGCTTTTCAGTCCGTTACAGCGTGACGAATGTGCTATCTCCATTACGAACGCTAGTTTTACCAGAAGGAGCGCTCCCGTCTCATACTTGATTCTGAGCATGCGCGTTTTTTTCCCCCTCGGACAAGCATACACACGACCGGTTTTCACGACGGGAAATAGTCAGACGAGAAATCAGAGAGACGGTTCTCTATTTTTCTCGCCGGGATTTCCGGCAGTTTTCACTACGAGAAACCATACACACGAACGGTTTTCACGGCAAAAAGCTCTCTTGTCGAGAAAAGCAGTTTTCTTGTCGAGAAAACTGGTCGTGTGTACGAAGCCTATGTCTTTGAAATAAAAAAAAAAAAGGTTCCTGTTTCCTTTCTGCAGATAAGCAGCAAAGCCCATGTGGACTGTGCACTGTCTGTTCTGTAGGGCTATATATAGAATGTCTAACAGATACAATTAGGCTGGGTTCACAATGCTGCCGGATGCGGCTCGCAGCAGGGGTCCGGTGTGTCCCCGTTCTCCATTTCAGGGATAAATCAGGGCCGAATTTTTGCCTGAATTCGGCCCTGAAACGGAGCCAAAGACGCACCGCACTCCTGTTGCAAGCCACTCAGCAGCCGTCCCGGAAACAATTGCACAATTTCCAAGGAAATGTAATTTCTAAGATCAATGTTCAGGAAATTCTTCTGCTGCCGGATATGAAAGTGCTGATTATTTTTCACCAGCTCAACCGCTAAATGTCTAATGTCTAATCCAAACAGGTCACGTACTATCTGTTTATTGCTCCATACTTATCTCTATGCACAATATAGTTACTACAGCTACTAAAAAAAAATCTAGTTACTGAGTACTAACTGCTTGACATTCTAAAGTGTCAACACATGAGGTCTATTGCGGTGACTAAATGTTTGCATTAGAGGGTAAATACACCAAAATGTCATATTTTATTTATAGGTCGTGCACTGTTGGCCGACTCAGCCCTCGGCTTCTTATATGTGTAGGATTCTTCAACAGTGAGATCTCCGGGGCCATAAGGCCCCTTTCACACTGAGGCGCTTTGCAGGCGCTATTGCGCTAAAAATAGCGCCTGCATTGCGCCCAGAAAAAGCCGCTCCATTGTATTAAGTGTGAAAGCCCCGAGGGTTTTCACACTGGAGCGTTGCGCTTGCAGGAGGGTAAAATAACTCCTGCAAGCCGCATCTTTGAGGCGCGATAGAAGCGGTAAAAATACCGCTCCTATAGCGCCCCTGCCCATTGAAATCAATAGGGTAGCGCCTTCAAAAACGCCCGCAAAACGCTGCAAGGCGGTTTTAACCCATTTTCGGCCGCTAGCGGGAGTTAAAATCGGCGGGAGTTAAAATCGGCAAATCGCGGCAAATCGCAGGAAAAAAAACGGCATAGCGGCGCTAAAAATAGCACCGCTAAACCGCCAATGCATCCAGTGCTTCAGTGTGAAAGTAGCCTAATTCCGAGCTCTGTGTCCACCCACCTCGGAGTTTTGGGTGTTCCTGTCCACCCCTGTGTGCTCTAGCTCCTCCTGTTACATTCTGTCTATTACAAAATAAATAAAAAATCCAACAAGGATTTGTTGGATTTGGGAGCCCCTCAAAATGGGCATAGCAGGTGTGTAGACCCCAGAACTCAATGCAGTGATGGTGAGAGCCCCAGACCCCAGAACTCAATGCAGTGATGGTGGAAGCCCCTCCTAATGAGCATATCAGGTATGCAGACTAAGGAACTCAATGCAGGGATTGTGGGAGTCCTTCATAATGGGTATAGAATTTGTGCAGTCCCTGGAACTCAATGCAGGGGTGGTGGGAGCCCCTCATAATGGGAATAGCCATTGTGCAGGTCCTGGAACCTAATGCATGGATTGCGGGAGTCCTTCCTAATTGGCTGAGCAGGTGTGCAGACCTGGAGCTCAGAGCAGGCATGGTGGGACCCCTTATAATGGGCATATCTGATGTGCAGAGCCTGGGAGCCCAACACAGGGATTGTGGGAGCCCCTCACCATGGGCAAAGCAGGTGTTCAGGCCCAGAATCGAATACAGGGATGGCGTGCAGAGCCTGGGAACCCAACACAGAGATGGTGGGAGTCCTTTATAATGGACTTTGAAGGTGTGCAGACCCTGGAAATCAATGCAGGGGTGGTGGGAGCCCCTCATAATGGGCATAGCTGGTGTGCAGGTCCTGGAACCTAATGCATGGGTTGTGGGAGTCCTTCCTTATTGAATTAGCAGGTGGGCAGACCCTGAGCTCAAAGCAGGCATGGGGGGAAACCCCTTATAATGGGCTTATCAGATGTGTAGAGCCTGGGACCCCAAAACAGGGATTGTGGGAGCCCTTCATAATGGGCATAGCAAGTGTTCAGGCCCAGAATCTAATGCAGGGATGGTGGGAGTCCCTTATAATGGGGATAGCAGGTGTGCAGAGCCTGGGAACCCAACACAGGGATGGTGGGAGTCCTTCAAAATGGACATGGCAGGTGTGCAGACCCCAGAATTTAATGCAAGGATGGAAGGAACACCTCATAATTTGCATAGCAGATGTGCAGACCCAGGAATTTAGAGATATCACCAAAAGAGTCCCGGAAGGACAGAAGGAACTGTATTAAAGTGGTTGTAAATCTCAGACATGAAAAATGAACAAAGCCTATCCCTCTATAGCAGTGTTTCTCAACTCCAGTCCTCAAGGCGCCCCAACAAGTCATGTATTCAGGTTTTCCCTCAGATGATACGGCTGTGGTAATTACTAAGGCAGTGAAACTGATCAAATCACCAGTGGAAATCCTGAAAACATGACCTGTTGGGTCGCCTTGAGGACTGGAGTTGAGAATCACTGCTCTATAGTGTGTACTTGTCTCAATCTAGAGCACTAAGAGTCATTTCTGTCTGCTGCCTCCTTCCTCTGCTATCTGCAGGAGTCACTTCTGACAAGTTTTTGTGACACTAAGAGAAAAAAGGTGACAGGGGAGGGAGTTCCAGCACACAGCCTGTGATTGACAGCCTCAGCTTTGTTCCTGTGCGCTGTAGGAAGGCGGTGTGTCTCTTCCCTCCAATCAGCTCTTAGAGATCTCCTCACTGAGATCTGCAGAGTTTAACTTTAGCTCTTCGCTCCCTGCTTTTTAGAGCTGAGAGATCCCGTGTAAAATCTGGACTTTCAAAGGATGTAGAGAAGAGAGTGCTACAGATAAACAGGTACAACTTACATAGGAGGATTTGTTTAATCTCTGTGTATCACCGGATGCCAGGTACTTCACTGGGTATATGTGAGGGTTTACAACCACTTTAACTCTCCAGCTTCTGTAAAAATTGAAATATCCGTTTTGGGGGGAACTCGCCTTTAAAAAGAAATCTGTCACCAATGGGTGTTTCCAATAAATAGGAATGGGCGCCAATGCAGAAAAAATTGTTCCTCCTCCATTTTGTTTTTAACACAGCACATCAGCTAACCTGCACTTTATTCATTACATAGGCACATAGTTGGGTAAATAAAGGTCCATCTGGGTCAACAAATAGAAATAAGGAATAAATAAATAAATGACACCAGCATTACTACTGTATGTATTAACAACGCTAACAGTCCCTTCTCGACAATATATTTAAAGCAAACAATCTTAGGTCATTATTCCATGAATTAGACTGCCATTGGAAAAAAAACAAACTCATTATTTCTCTTACAGATCAAAGATCAAAATCAACCGTTAGAACTTCTCCCCTGGAAGGTATGTTAATCTTTGCTTACTTATCGATTTCCCCAATTTGTCATTTCCTTTTTATATGTTTTCTGGGATCTGGTTTCCTGAAAAAAAAGTAGGTTGTTTACAAACCTCAATAGCTCAAACTGCAATTTACACATACCTGCGAATGAATTAAAGAAATTAAAGCGGGATTCCACCCGCAATTTTTTATTTTTTTTAAGTCAGCAGCTACAAACACTGTAGCTGCTGACTTTTAATAAGGACACTTACCTGTCCTACTGGCCCGCGATGATGGCCCCCTGATGCCGATCCCTCGATCACTGTAGGTCCTGCGCCGCCATCCTCACTAAGGGAAACAGGCCTTACGGCTTCACTGGCCATTTCCTACTGCGATTGCGCGAGTCTCGCTTTCCCCGACTTGTTCATTCCCGACTTAGTTGGGGTAGGCGGTACACTTTGGTGGGGGTCAGCCACGCCCAGTGACCTTTGACCTCTGGGGACCCGCCCTCTGACCTTTGACCTCTGGGGGAGGTCCCTGTTCAAGAGCCTGGGTCCTGGCCTTGTTCTTAAAGGGAAAACCCTAACCCCTAACCCTGGGTCCTAGCCTTGTTCTTAAAGGGAAAACCCTAACCCTAACCCCGACCCTAACCCTAACCCTAAGTCTCAACCCTAACCCTAACTGACCTTTGACCTATGAACTTTAACCCCAAGTGCATCTTCACTTAGTGACTCTCCCAGATCCCGCTCGGTTTTTGTTGGAAAAAGGGGGTAAAAATGTTTTTTAATGGGCGGCTGCTCTCTGGGATTACACACAGTTCCCAGAAGGCAGCGCGCCCCATTCACTAGAAGAGGATGCGCAAGAAGAGCCAACGCAGATAAGGAAGAGGCAGATTAGGAACATCCGCATAGCAACCAGTATTTCGGGTGAGTAAAAATATCTTTTTTTTTTGCTGCGTTTTTGTGTAATTTTTTTTTTCAGGGTGGAACTCCACTTTAAGACTTCTCTTCAACTCTCCCATTCCATGATCCAACAGCAATGTCTGAAGTTTTTATTTGTTTTTTTTTTTAAGTTCCAAAAACTAACTGCACCGCTGGACACAAGCAGCTCTATAGACCACACGTGGTAATGGTCCAATCAGGGCTTGGCCTTTCACCAGTGGCGGCTGGTGCTCAAAATTTTTTGGCTGGGCGCAAACAAACTGAAAAAAAAACAAAAACATCAATTGCCGCCACTGTGCCCATTAAACGCAGCCACTGTGCCCAAACGCCACCAGTTTGCCCCCTCAAATGCAGCCAGTTTGTCCCCAAATGCAGCCAGTTTGTCCCCAAATGCAGCCAGTTTCCCCCCAAATGCAGCCAGTTTCCCCCCAAATGCAGCCAGTTTCCCCCCAAATGCAGCCAGATTGTCCCCAAATGCAGCCAATTTGTCCCCAAATGCAGCCAGTTTCCTCCCAGCACTGCACTTACCTTCCTCGGGTCAGCGCCGTCCTCCTCCACGCTCCCTCATGTCTTCTCCCGCCCTCGATGTCGCTTCAGCCAATCAGGTTACCGGTAACCAGACCCGGTGAACCTGATTGGCTGAGACGCGTGTCAGTGTTAACCAAGGAATGCACCCCCCGTGCATCCCCTGGTTAACTATTTGGAAGCCGATTACAGCCCACAGGCTGTAACCGGGAAGCCTATCAGAGCCGCTGACTCTGATAGACACTTCCAAAAACCAACCAACTGCTGTGATTCAGATGGCCGGCGCTCGCCAGGGGGCCAGCCATCTGAATAGTGGGCGGCAGCGGCGCCGGCGACAATACATACATTCATGCAATGCATGAATGTATGTATTGTTGATGGTGCTGGGGAGAGAGGGGGGGGCGGCGCTCCTGCGCCCACTATGGACGCACCGCCACTGCCTTTCACCCTATATTTTAAGCTGTTATTAAAAAAGAGTGCTACCCAAAGTAATCAGTGTGCGGTCAACTTTATTGTTCCTTGGCATGCACTCCGACGAGAATGTGGTTCCTTCTACAGTATGTGTTAGGGGTTAATACTAAAGACCATGCATTGATTACATGGTGTCCATTTAGTCTTTTGGAAGTTTTGTAATTATAAACTCATAAAAAAAACCTTCAAAAAATTAAATGCAGTGGGCCACAAGACATTTTAGTTTCCATTGAAGGACGTAAAATCTATTGGTGTTGCATGAAGCACCCAGCCCCCCAGTGTTAATTGCTTTATTTCCCAACCATTGCTCGGGAAATGACAAATGCAATTTCATTATATGCCGTTGGCAACACAATGGTTTCTAAAGAGGACACCTCCTTAAAGCGATTTGACAAAAATAATACATTTCTTTAATACATACACATTCCTCCATGTGTTATCCCTTTAAAAAGCTGCAACTACAGAAAGATACCTGGTAATCTGCTTGAAATCCTTTGTGCTCCTAACTTCCTCTGCACGGTGCCTCTGCTGCACTGAAATCCCAGGCAGTGTTGTCAGCACTGCTTGCTGGACTACAGAACTCCACCCATCCCCTGGCCCTCTCTGCCAATTTCCAGTTGCATACACAGATTTTGCTACCAGCAAAACATTGCTGCTGCATTCACTCTCAAGAATCTGCTAATACAGCATATGTTTGGGAAACGTCTATTGAGAGATGTAGTTCTGGGGGAGCACCTAAGTCAAAGCGAACCGAACACCAAGAGCTGCCCTCTGCAAAACAATTACAAACCTGACGATGATTTTCCAGGGAGTATAAAAAAGTTGGTTTGCCTTTTTGGACAATATGATCTAGAGCAGGGGTCTCCAAACTTTATAAACAAAGAGCCAGTTTACTGTCCTTCAAACTTTAGGGGGCCAGACTGTGGCCAGTGGGAGAAGAAAATGTGGGGGAATCAGTGGGAGTAATAATGCCCCATTGTTGGTGTCAAAGGAAGGAATAGTTCCCCTACCATTGTTATCAATGGGAAGAATTGTGCCCCTTCATTGGTGTCAGGGGAAGGACTAGTACTCTCCCATAGGTATTAATGGGAAGAATAGTGCCCCATGGTTAATGCAAGTGGGAGGAATAGTGCCCCATGGTTAATGTCAGTGAGAGGAATAGTGCTCCATCATTGGTGTCAGGGGAAGGACTAGTACTCTCCCATAGGTATTAATGGGAAGAATAGTGCCCCATGGTTAATGTAAGTGGGAGGAATAGTGCCCCATGGTTAATCTCAGTGAGAGGAATAGTGCTCCATTGTTGGTGTCAGTGAGTGGAATAGTGCTCCATTGTTGGTGTCAGTGAGTGGAATAGTGCTCCATTGTTGGTGCCAGTGGGAGGAATAGTGCCCTACCATTGGTATTAATAGGAAGAAGAGTGCCCCATCATTGGTGTCAGGGGAATGACTAGTACTCTACCATTGGTATCAATGGGAAGAATAGTGCCCCATGGTTAATGTCAGTGAGAGGAATAGTGCCCCATTGTTGGTGTCAGTGGGAGGAATAGTGCCCCATGGTTAATGTAAGTTGGAGGAATAGTGCCCCATGGTTAATGTAGGTGGGAGGAATAGTGCTCCATTGTTGGTGTCAGAGGAAGGAATAGTTCCCCTACCATTGGTATCAATGGGAAGAAGAGTGCCCCATCATTGGTGTCAGGGGAATGACTAGTACTCTACCATTGGTATCAATGGGAAGAATAGTGCCCCATGGTTAATGTCAGTGAGAGGAATAGTGCCCCATTGTTGGTGTCAGTGGGAGGAATAGTGCCCTACCATTGGTATTAATAGGAAGAAGAGTGCCCCATTATTGGTGTCAGGGGAAGGACTAGTACTCTACCATTGGTATCTATGGGAAGAATAGTGCCCAATGGTTAATGTCAGTGAGAGGAATAGTGCTCCATTGTTGGTGTCAGTGGGAGAAATAGTTCCACAAGGGCCAGATAAAAGCAAGCAAAGGGCCGCAGTTTGGAGACCACTGATTTAGAGGAGGTAGGGAAGGTTTGAGGGTGAACTTGGGTTAAGACTACACATACACTTTGAAGTGTTACTAAACCCAGGACACTGCATTTAGTATATCTGGTCTCCCACAGTACACAGAACATGGAAATACAATTATTTTAGTAAAAATAAACTTCAAAATATTTTTTCTCATCAGCAGTGTATAGCAGTCTTGTGACGTCTATCAGTGTCTGGTTAAAGCTTGTAGGAGGAGTTTTCATTCTCCTCTGACTGTCCTATGAGGCTGCAGGACCCCTGACTCTCTGTCTGGACAGTGCTGATTGGCTATGTGCTGATCACATGCACCCTCCCAAGAAAAAAACGAACTCCCTAGCAATACACACCAAACTGAGCATGTGCAGAATGGCCACAAGGCTCTGTACTATCAGGAGATGGATTGGGGACAGTGGAAGAAGGGAAGGATCAGAGAAGAGAGGATCAAACAGTATTTTTACACAATGCAGAGGATTAACCTCTTAGGTTCCAAAGTGAGTATAACAAGCATGATTTACTGCATCTACAGACTGATTTTACTGATGTGGGTTTAGTAACATTTTAAGTCATAAGTATCCCAGAAAGGAGGTTTGAGGGTACACTTGGGTTGTGCATACACTCTATACCGTGTAACTACTGTATCCCAGAACTTATATTGCTTTCTTTCTTCTTACAGATCAGAAGGCACCTATTGAACCTTCTCCCCTGGAAGGTATGTTGTTGTTTGCTTACTTATCACTTTTCCAAATTTTGTGCCTGCATGCAATTTTTGGGGGTGAAGCTAACAGTACAAATTTACGTTCAAATAAATAAAATAAAAATCTGTGCTGGGATATAAAAAGGAAAAAGCAGCTACCCATCAATTTTGATACCAAAAGCAAACATAAGAATTGTGATAAGGCGGTGCTAAATCTGAAAACGAAATAACACAAATGTGCCAAAACACAATAATATAAAGATATACAATGTGCAATAGTAAATATACAGTATCAGTGATAATTAATAAAGGATCACAAACTGTGAGAATATGAACCCTTAAAAGTGAAACAAAGTCCCAATTAAAGTCTGTGATAAAATAGTATCAACAGAATAGTCTAGGTGTCCCCACGTTCCCACTTCCTGTTTCAAAAAAGTATACTTCCGCCACCAAGTGACGCCACGTAGAGAAGCTTCTTATCAGAAGGTGTTGACCATCAAGTTATAAATGGTCATAAACGTTTAGATATTTCCCAAGGACCAGAATCGACTGGACTCCAAATGTAAACCACCATCCAGTTTACTCCACCAGCATCACTTGTATATCAGGAAATAAAAAATGGTGGATGCCCATAGTGAAGTATGTAAAAAACTGTTTTATCAAAAAACGATTCAAGTAAAAAACATTAACTAATGGACACGACCTCATCCAAATGTTGTAAGATCAATTGAAGCAATGTGGCAGTATTGCAGTCTCACACACTGATGGGATGTAACCACTACTACTGCTTCCAATGTAGCAGGCTGAAATAGCCTAACCAGGCTCTGAGCTCCAATCAGTGCGTGACAACATCACATCGTAGCCATGGCCTACGCGTTTCATCCAAAGGCCTGCTAACAATTTGGGGACTTCTGGACATGTTCAGGGTCCCTTTGGCCTGCTGTTAGTGTGGTCCTCAACACCCACAGCAATCCTGCTCTCTTACATATGGGTAAGTCCTCCTTGCCACCAGCGGTAGAGGTGAGCTCATGATCAGGCACAAGGTCTACTGAGAGATCATTGTTCAATGGCACAAAGTTGTAGCTAAAAAACAGCAGTTTGGTGTAGGCAACATACAGCCAGACAAGCACATCTAAGGCCCCTTTCACACGGGACGGATCAGTCATGATCTGCCCCGTGAACCTTCGCTTGCTCAGCGGGGATCGCTCCGTTGATCCCCGCTGAGCCGGCGGATGACTGGGCGGTCCCCGCACACTGTGCAGGGACCGCCCTGTCAGACCTCCGCTCTCCCCTATGGGGGGATCGGGTGAACACGGACTGTCTGTCCGTGTTCATCCGATCCGCTCCGCAGACGGATAGAAAAATAAAAAATGTTCTATTCTGAAAAACGGAGCATAGCAGACACGGGTGAGATCGAGTGTCAGCGGATGTTCATCCACTGACATTCGCTATCCCATAGGGATACATGTATGTCCGTTTTTCATCCGAAAACGGATGGGTGAAAAATGGACATACGGTCCGTCCGCCCGTGTGAAAGGGGCCTAAAGATGTATTGGGATTAACTGATAAAGGAAGCAGAAAGTCCTAGGAACCATCACACGCGAAGCACACCCATCTTAGCAATGCTGGCACAATGTCGGCATACTATTCTGCATTTTAGATGCCAAAGACAAAAGTCCATAGCGGCTGGGTGGCGTTGGGAACTGCAAAAATCTACATGTTGAAGTTTCTGGGAAATATAAAAAAAAGTCGATTAGTTGATTGGCCAACAACCACCCAAAACAGAAAGGGAAGCTTTACTGAGAGATTAGGGCCAGGTAATGTGGGTAATGTTGACTGTTCCTTCCAAAAATGTAATTTGCCTGGCTTGCCCAAAGCTTCAATGCCATCAAACCCAAAACAAATATGCACATCAAGAATTGTGATCTCACCGGCTGCCTGCTGCATGTTGAAGCCAGAGGTTAGCAATGGAGACAGAGACGACGCCTGAACAGATTCCTAACACCCGAACACAGCATAGAGGAAGGGGATGAAAAGTCGGCAACTCGTTCATCCGAATCTAGACATTTTAACCACTTGACAACTGGGCACTAAACCCCCTTCGTGCCCGGACCAATTTTTAGCTTTCAGTGCTGACGCACTTTGAATGACAATTGCGCGGTCATACAACGCTGTACCCAAATGATATTTTTATAATTTTTTCCCCACAAATAGAGCTTTTTTTTGGTGGTATTTGATCACCTCTGCCGTTTTTATTTTTTGCGCTATAAACAAAAAAAAGACAGAAAATTTTGAAAAAAAACACAATTTTTTTACTTTTTGTTATAATAATATCCCAATTTTTTAAAAAAAAATATTTTTTTTCTCAGTTTAGGCCGATACGTATTCTTCCATATTTTTTTGGTAAAAAAAATTGCAATAAGCGTATAGTGATTGGTTTGCGAAAAAGTTATAGCGCCTACAAAATAGGGGATAGAATTATGAAATTTTTATTATATTTTTTTTTTTTTACTAGTAATGGCGGCGATCTGCGATTTTTGTCAGGCCTGCAATATTGCGGCGGACATTTCGGACACTTTTGACACTATTTTGGGACCATTCACTTTTATACAGCGAACAGTGCTATAAAAATGCACTGATTACTGTATAAATGTGACTGGCATGGAAGGGGTTAACACTAGGGGGCGAGGAAGGGGTTAACTATGTTCCCTATTTGTGATTCTTACTGTGGGGGGAGGGGACTGACAGGGGGAGGAGACCGATCTGTGTCCCTATGTACCAGGGACACAGCATCGGTCCCCTCTCCCTGACAGGACATGGATCTCTGTGTTTACACACAGAGATCCACGTCCTGCCTCTGTCACAGCCGATCGCGGGTGCCCGGGGGACATCGCGGCCGCCAGGCACGCGCATCGGCATCACGTGACCGCGGCGGGCACAGCTGTTCCCCCGCCGCGCGCCCTCGGCGGCGCGCAGGGGGAGAGAAACAGCAGGACGTCCATAGACGTCCACTCAGCACTTGAGAGCCGCGCTGCAGACGTCTTTTGTCTATAGCGCGGGTCTCAAGTGGTTAATATTGCAGGTGGAGTACAGAAAATACAGCAGCTTATGCGTTCCTGCTTTTAGCCTTAATCACAGCCACAGCCAGGCTATGATTAAGGATAACAGCCGAAACGCGTAAGCTGCTGTATTTTTTGTACTCCACCTGCAATAATAAAATTTCTACATTTGGATGAACAAATTTTCGGCTTTAGCAATGGGAGCCTCTTTAATTCTCCCAGTACCAGTTTCCTTATGCCGCGTACACACGATCGGAAATTCTGCCAACAAAACCGTTTCTTTATTTTCTGACGGAATGTTGGCTCAAACTTGTGTTGCATACACACGGTCACACAAATCTTGTCTGAAATTCCGACCGTCAAGAACGCGGTGACGTACAAGACGTACGATGAGCCGAGATCAATGAAGTTCAATAGGCAGGTTGGCTCTTCTGCTTGATTCTGAGCATGCGTGTTTTTTTGTGCGTCAGAATTGCATCCAGACTTTTCTTTTCATTTCTTGTCGGAAAATTTGAGAGCCAGCTCCCAAATTTTTTTGGTCGGAAATTCCGACAGCAAATGTCCGATGGAGCCTACACACGGTCGGAATTTCCGACCAAAAGCTCACATCGGACATTTGTTGTCAGAATTTCCGATCGTGTGTACGCGGCATTAGCATATCATTTTTGGATGGAATGACATACCGTATATACTCGAGTATGAGCCAAGTTTTTTAGCCCTTTTTTTTAGGGCTGAAAATACCCCTCTCGGCTTATACTCGAGTCAGTGTACCTTAGGCGTCCATTTTTTAAAACTCGCGGCTTCCTCCTGGTCCTGTCCCGTTCCGTGATAGGCGTTTGACGCTGTGTGTGTTCCGCCTATCACGGACGTTCTTTCATTCTCTGACTCAGTTTCCCAGCAGACACTGTGTTCAGTGTTCCGCCTATCACGGACCTTCTCTTGTCCGAGGATAAAAGAACATCTGTGATTGGAGGAACACTGAACACAGTGTCTGCTGGGAAACTGAGTCCGAGGATGAAAGAACGTCCGTGATAGGCGGAACACTGAACACAGTGTCAAACAGGACGAGACCAGGAGGAAGCCGCGAGTTTTAAAAAATGGACACCCGCAGCCCAGCCTGTCAAGAATTTCAGGTACACTGCAATGGGGTAATGGGCATAGTGAGGTGGTAATGGGCACAGTGAGGTAATGGGCACAGTGAGGTTGCAATGGGCACAGTGAGGTTGCAATGGGTACAGTGAGGTAATGGGCACAGTGAGGTTGCAATGGGCACAGTGAGGTTGTAATGGGCACAGTGAGGATGGGCACAGTGAGGTTGCAATGGGCACAGTGAGGCGTGCAAATGGGCATTGTTGACCCTCTTTTCCGCTTACGGTAGCTGCTGCATTCTCACCCTAGGCTTATACTCGAGTCAATAATTCTTCCCAGTTTTTTGTGGTAAAATTAGGTGCCTCGGCTTATACTCAGGTCGGCTTATACTCGAGTATATACGGTATACTAAGACCACTTTCACACTGAGGCGCTTTTCAGGCGCTTTCACGCTAAAAACAACACCTAAAACGCTCACGAAAACTATTTCCATTAAAATCAATGAATGCATTCACACTGGGGCAGTGTGCTGGCAGGGCTATGAAAAAACTCCCCTCTCCATTAAAATTAATGCAAAGCTCTTCAAAAGCACCCGAAAAGCTCTTCAAAAGCGCTCAGTGTTTTTACTGGCAGTTTAGAAGCGCCTCAGTGTGAAAGTGGTCTAATACATTACTAATATTGACATATTTTTTATTTTCAGCTGCTTTACAAAATCACAAGCAGTCCATGCTGAAAAAGAATGTTAAGATTCAGGGGAAGCGGGACACTTCCTATACTTGCTGTGAGATGCTGGAGATCCGATACACAGAACTATTTATCACCGATGAAGATCCTGTAGGGTTGTCGGGAGAACATGAATATTTTGTGTTGGCCAACCGAAGAGCTCGTATCTACGAACATAACAAGCATCAAAAAATCAATCTTGCAGACATTTGCTCCTCCCTGGAAGGAGGGTCTAGTGGTCCAAAGAAGGTTCTGGTCACTGGGATAGCTGGGATTGGAAAGACATCCGCCATGCAAAGACTTTTGCACGAGTGGGCAATTGGGAAAGCCTTCAGCAACATAATTTGTGCTGTTAATTTTGTCTTCCGGGAGCTGAGTTTGTTAGATGGACCCCTAAGTCTTCTTGACCTAATAAAAAAGAACCATCCTCTACTGAATGATATTTCTGAGGATCTCTGTAAGCAACCACAGGGATTGATGGTGGTCCTTGATGGGCTGGATGAATTTACTCATTCATTAAATGACGGGACTTTGGTGAAACGGCTCAGTGATCCGGCACCTATAAAAGATTTGATTTACAGCCTATTAAAAGGCTCTCTTCTGCCAGGAGCATCCGTTGTGGTGACCAGTAGACCACGGCCATACCTTCCTTTAGAGACTTTCGATCGAAAAGTTGTTATCTTAGGCTTTGAGGAAAGCCAAGTGAAGGAGTTTTGTTTCAGGATCTTTAGAGAAGAAGTATTATCAGAGGAAGTTTTTCAGTATATTATGAAAAATGATACTATTTCAGGACTTTGCTTCATTCCTCTATATTGTTTTATCATTTGTTCTGTACTAGGTCCTTTCTTTCAGAAGAAATCGTTGTGCCTCGAGGAGCCTCCAGAGACTATCACTGAGGTCTACCGTTCCTACCTTTGCACCCTCTTGCATTTGAGAGACAATTCATCAGAAGAGGAGAATGAAACAGGGGAGCCCATTGTACTTTGCTGTCCGCCTATTGCATCTTCTATGAAAGAGACCTTATACCAGCTTGGAAATCTAGCTTACCATTGTTTGCTGGAAGGCAAGATCTTATTGAGTAAAGCTGATTTGCAAAAATTTGGTTTTGACAATGTCAAAGTGCCAGACACCTTTATGGACAGAATACTTGTTCACGTGAATGGCGAAACCAAGTCAGAAAGGTTTGCCTTCTTCCATATGACTATTCAAGAGTTCTTTGCCGCTCTCTATTGTGTCATGTGCATCGGTTCCTCTCCAGAGGAGCTCTTCCAGTGCCTTGATCTGTGGTGTTTTGGATCTTCTCCTGCAAAACCAGTCCCAAGTCCGCTTCTGTCCACCACCATGAAATCTATGATTGCAAATCGCTGGGAAAACCTACAAATGTTCACAAGATTCTTCATGGGTCTTCTGTGTTATAGGATGGAAGGAAAATTAAAGGGACTGGTAGGTCCATTCAAAACTGAGCTTCTGGAACCTTTGGCCAACTGGTTTATAGAGAAAATAAGGTATGAAGTTAACCAGCAACTGCTGAACCTCTTGCACTGCTTGAGGGAACTACAACAAGAGTCTGTTGTGAAAGCGGTTGCACCCATGATAGATGAGGTCAACTTATTCAAGGTGATATTGAATCGTGCGGACTGTGCCACCCTGAGCTATGTGCTGCAACACTCCAATGGCAGACTGAGGACCTTTAACCTTGGCTATACAAATATTGGCATCCAGGGGTTAAAAAGGCTTCAACCTCTTCTTCATCGTTGCCAAACACTATAGTAAGTACAATGCTCAGTCCTTTTAGGTTGTGATTACGATGTTCAATACATGTGACAGAATTTGAAGATATGGACCAACTCAACTTTGGCATAGACCGGTAATGGATTAGAATCACTGTTAATTTTGATGTCAAATTTCGATTTA
Source organism: Rana muscosa (assembly GCA_029206835.1). Classification (NCBI taxonomy): domain Eukaryota; kingdom Metazoa; phylum Chordata; class Amphibia; order Anura; family Ranidae; genus Rana; species Rana muscosa. The sequence continues at coordinate 67,299,240 of CM055124.1, read as the reverse complement.
GTTTTAGTCATAGTCTTTTGACTAAAATACCATTTTAGTTGTATTTTAGTCATCTGAAATGTTTTTGTTTTTAGTTGTATTTTAGTCAACTAAAATCTCAAGTACATTTTAGTTAACTAAAATCTCCAGTACTCACCTGAAGTTCTGCTTTCCTTGGAGCTCTGTCTGTCAAAGCCTCAGCCCCCTGACTCTATTGGCAATCTGTATTGGCTGAGAGATGCAGGCTCCCTCTGTCTGTCTGCTGCCTAGGGGGTTCTGGAACAATGCCTTGCACCACAGAAGAGGAACTCCTCCATTGGATTTGTGTCTGGCTGGATGTGACATGGTGAGTGTTTCCCCTCCCAGTAAGGAGGTAACAGTGCTTAGCACTGTGTAAAAAAACAGCCGCCCCAGACTGTCCAGTTGACTTCCTCATTCCTATTTACTTCCCCATCTCCACTTGCAGGTCATCCCCCCATCCGCAAAGTATAATGCACCCTGCCCTGTGCACTCCCTCACCTCCATTTACTTCCCCATCCTCAATTACAGATCACCTCCCCATCCCCAAATTATAATGCACCCTGCCCTGTGCACTCCCTCACTCCCATTTACTTCCCCATCCCCACTTGCAGGTCACCTCCCCATCCCCAAAGTATAATGCACCCTGCCCTGTGCATTCCCTCACCCCCATTTAATTCTGCATCCCCACTTGCAGGTCACCTCCCCATCCCCAAAGTATAATGCACCCTGCCCTGTGCACTCCCTCACTCCCATTTACTTCCCCATCCCCACTTGCAGGTCACCTCCCCATCCCCAAAGTATAATGCACCCTGCCCTGTGCATTCCCTCACCCCCATTTAATTCCGCATCCCCACTTGCAGGTCACCTCCCCATCCCCAAAGTATAATGCACCCTGCCCTGTGCACTCCCTCACCCCCAATTTAATTCCCCATCCCCACTTGCAGGTCACCCCCCCATCCCCAAAGTATAATGTACCCTTCCCTGTGCACTCCCTCACCCCATTTAATTCCCCATCCCCAGTTGCAGGTCACCCCCCCATCCCCAAAGTATAATGTACCCTGCCCTGTGCACTCCCATTTACTTCCCCATCCCCACTTGCAGGTCACCTCCCCATCTCCAAAGTATAATGCACCCTGCCCTGTGCATTCCCTCACCCCCATTTAATTCCGCATCCCCACTTGCAGGTCAACTCCCCATCCCCAAAGTATAATGCACCCTTCCCTGTGCACTCCCTCACCCCCATTTAATTCCCAATCCCCACTTGCAGGTCACCCCTCCATCCCCAAAGTATAATGCACCCTGCCCTGTGCACTCTCTCACTCCCATTTACTTCCCCATCCCCACTTGCAGGTCACCTCCCCATCCCCAAAGTATAATGCACCCTGCCCTGTGCACTCCCTCACCCCCATTTAATTCCCCATCCCCACTTGCAGGTCACCTCCCCATCCCCAAAGTATAATGTACCCTGTCCTGTGCATTCCCTCACCCCCATTTAATTCCCCATCCCCACTTGCAGGTCACCTCCCCATCCCCAAAGTATAATGTACCCTGCCCTGTGCACTCCCTCACCCCCATTTAATTCCCCATCCTCACTTGCAGGTCACCTACCCATCCCAAAAGTATAATGTACCCTGCCCTGTGCACTCCCTCACCCCCATTTACTTCCCCATCCCCACTTCCAGGTTACCTCCCCATCCCCAAAGTATAATGCACCCTTCCCTGTGCACTCCCTCACCCCCATTTACTTCCCCATCCCCACTTCCAGGTTACCTCCCCATCCCCAAAGTATAATGCACCCTGCCCTGTGCACTCCCTCACCACCATTTACTTCCCCATCCCCACTTCCAGGTTACCTCCCCATCCCCAAAGTATAATGCACCCTTCCCTGTGCACTCCCTCACCCCCATTTACTTCCACATCACCACTTGCAGGTCACCTCCCCATCCTCAAACTATAATGCACCCTGCCCTGTGCACTCCCTCACTCCCATTTACTTCCCCATCTCCACTGGTAGCCTGGCATTACAGCCAATAGATAACAATTTTCTTCCCTTCCTGTTTTTAAGACACCTCGAGTATCAGGATGTGAATTTAACAGGAAGTTAGGGGAAATGTCTCCAGTGGAGAAATTAAAACCTTGCAAAGGTTCCACTTATCCCTATGCTGCTAAAAAAAAGTTTTGGTCACAGCTGGGTATTTTTTTCAAATGCAAACACTTTGAAATTGCATAGTTAAAGCAGAACTCAAGCCCAAAATAACAAGATAAAAATGAATCACCAATTAAAAGATAAAATAAATAAAGCAGCTTTGGTTGCAATTTTCAACTTCAGTTCACAGATGTCCCCCGCAATACTTTATTTCTGCCACTAGATGTCCTCTGTCGTAGCCAGCATCATTCAACCCACCTCCTCAGAGCCCGGGTTGTCTAGAACCTGCCCCCCCCCCCCTAGCCTATGGACTGGACAGTAAAAAGAGAAGCAGCACAGTTATAAGCTCATCTCCCTGCTCTCTCCTGCTATCAGCATGCTGATAGGGGGAGAAATACATGTACTCATGCATTGATGATGACAGAGCTGTAATAGGCATGTAATAGGAAGGTTCTATCTCCACTCTAATCATCCCTCTCCTGATCATTTACCAGACACTTATTGTTTTCCTAAAAGCAGCTGACAATCAAATTCTAAGAATGGATAGGTCATAGGGCCATAGAAGGGCTTTGTTCCTGTACAAATGTAGGTGTATAATGACATACTTGGAGGGAGGGTATAAATACCTATGACTTCAGCTGTGCTGCCTGCAGAGACCAAACCAAAACATTACATCCTATGCCTGCACCACGGCTGGGAACCCTCCACATGGCACAAAGTTTTGCAAGTATGCATGCACTGTTTTCAACACGCAATTTTAGATGATTTACATTTTATTTTTAAGTCAGCCTTTGGGAAAAAATATAAAATGCCCCCCACATTTGCAAAATGCATCAATAATAATTTTATATTATTATTATAATTTTATTATAATTTTTTGGGCATATGGGCCTGCCAAGCATTGCAACCACGATCAGTGGACAGTGATTCCATGAAAAACAGAGTTTTGTTCTAAAGGTTTTATTTTTATTATTATTATAGGCTCTAAAAAACCTTTTATATTTTGGGTTACTGGTCCTCAAATATACAGCAACACTGCCATTCACAGACACACATGCAGAAGGCAGCATATAAGTGACATGACTGAAGTTTAATTTTCAATACTAATGCCGCGTACACACGGCCGTTTTTAACGTCATTGAAAAAAACGTTAAAGCCTGCCTTGCCTACACACTATCGTGAAAAAAAATGCTTGAGCAAAGCGCGGTGACGTACAACACGTACGACGGCACTATAAAGGGGAAGTTCTATTCGGATGGCGCCACCCTTTGGGCTGCTTTTGCTGATCCTCATATTAGTAAAGTTTGGTGAGAGCCGATTCGCGCTTTTCAGTCTTCGTGCTTTTCAGTCCGTTACAGCGTGATGAATGTGCTATCTCCATTACGAACGCTAGTTTTACCAGAACGAGCGCTCCCGTCTCATCACTTGCTTCTGAGCATGCGTGTTTTTTTCCCCTCGTAAAAGCATACACACTACCGTTTTTCACGTCGTTAAAAAGAACGACGTGAAAAACTACGTGGAAAAATAGAGCAGGTTCTCATTTTTTTTACGCCATTTTTCACGTCGTTAAAAATGCTCTGGAGCCTACACACGATCGTTTTTAATGCCCAATTTAAAAAATGGCATTTTTAACGTCGTGAAAAACGGTCGTGTGTACGCGGCATAAGGGCTGATTTACATCTATAAGTTGTGGAAATATGCAGCATTTTACATGCGCTGATGCATTGCGGTGCCATTCATTTTGAAATGCACGCCAACTCACTAAGGCAATGCACATGCAACTTGCAATGCATGGCAAGGAACCATCGACTAGTGTCAGTTGCGACACCCTTTAAAAGAATGGACAAACTGGAGGCACTTCATCCTAAAATTTAAAAAATGTATCAATGGTAAACCTGAGCCTGAGATGATGCACACCTTGATGAAATTAACTTCACATCAGAGGTCCCCCACATCACATCAGAGGTACCCCACATCACATCAGAGGTCCCCTCATCACATCAGGGGTCCCTCCATCACTTCAGAGGTCTCCCATAACACCAGAGGTCCCTCCATCACTTCAGAGGTCTCCCATAACACCAGAGGTCCCTCCATCACTTCAGAGGTCCCTCCATCACTTCAGAGGTCCCCCATCACATCAGAGCTCCCCCTTCACATCAGAGCTCCCCCTTCACATCAGAGCTCCCCCTTCACATCAGAGCTCCCCAATCACATCAGAGGTCCCCCAACACATCAGAGGTCCCCCATCACATCAGAGATCCCTCCATCACTTCAGGAGGTCCCCCATAACACCAGAGGTCCCTCAATCACTTCAGAGGTCCCCCCATCACATCAGAGCTCCCCCTTTACATCAGAGATCCCTAATCACATCAGAGCTTCCCAATCACATCAGAGGTCCCCCATCACATCACAGGTCCCCCATCACATCAGAGATCCCTCCATCACTTCAGAGGTCCCCCCATCACATCAGAGCTCCCCCTTCACATCAGAGGTCCCCCATCACATCAGAGGTCCCCCATCACATCAGAGGTCCCCCATCACATCAGAGGTCCCCCATCACATCAGAGATGCCTCCATCACTTCAGAGGTCCCCCATAACACCAGAGGTCCCTCCATTACTTCAGAGGTCCCCCCATCACATCAGAGCTCCCCCTTCACATCAGAGCTCCCCATTACATCAAAGATCCCCATTACATCAGAGATCCCCATTACATCAGAGGTCCCCCATCACATCAGAGGTCCCCCATCACTTCAGAGGTCCCCCATAACACCAGAGGCCCCTCCATCACTTCAGAGGTCCCCCCATCACATCAGAGCTCCCCCTTCACATCAGAGATCCCCCATCACATCAGGGGTCCCCCATCACATCAGGGGTCCCCCATCCCATCAGAGGTCCCCCATCCCATCAGAGGTCCCCCATCACATCAGAGGTCCCCCATCACATCAGAGATCCCTCCATCACATCAGAGGTCCCCCATAACACCAGAGGTCCTTCCATCACATCAGAGCTCCCCCTTCACATCAGAGATCCCCAATCACATCAGAGCTCCTTCATCACATCAGAGCTCCCCCATCACATCAGAGCTCCCTCATCACATCATAGCTTCCCCATCACATTAAAGGTCCCCCATCACATTAGAGCTCCCCATCACATCAGAGGTCCCCCATCACATCAGAGGTCCCCCATCACATCAGAGGTCCCCCATCACATCAGAGGTCCCCCATCACATCAGAGGTCCCCCATCACATCAGAGGTCCCCCGTCACATCAGAGCTCCCACATCACATCAGAGCTCCCCCATCACATCAGAGCTCCCCCATCACATCAGAGCTCCCTCATCACACCATAGCTTCCCCATCACATTAGAGGTCCCCCATCACATCAGAGCTCCCCAATCACATCAGAGGTCCCCCATCACATCAGAGCTCCCCAATCACATCAGAGGTCCCCCATCACATCATAGCTTCCCCATCACATCAGAGGTCCACCTTCACATCAGAGCTCCCTCATCACATCAGAGGTCCCCATCACATCATAGCTTCCCCATCACATCAGAGGTCCACCTTCACATCAGAGCTCCCCCATCACATCAGAGCTCAACCATCACATCAGAGCTCCCCCTTCAGATCAGAGCTCCCCCATCACATCAGAGGTCCCCCTTCACATCAGAGGTCCCCTTCACATCAGAGCTCCCCCATCACATCGGAACTCACCTATCACATCAGAGGTCCCCCATCACATCAGAGGACCCCCTTCACATCAGAGCTCCCACATCACATCGGAACTCAACTATCACATCAGAGCTTCCCCATCACATCAGAGGCCCCCCCCATCACATCAGAGGTCCCCCTTCACATCAAATCCCCCCCATCACATCAGAGGTCCTCCTTCACATCAGAGGTCCCTCATCACATCAGACCCCCCCATCACATCAGAGCTCCCCCATCACATCAGAGGCCCCCCATCATATCAAAGTCCCCCCTACATGTCAGAGTCCCTTCATGACATCAGAGTTTCCCCTACACACCATAGGATTACCTATAAATGAGAGCACACATCACATCAAAGTAACTCCATGATAGAGTTCCCCCATAACCACAGAGTTCCCTAATCACAGAGTCCTCTTATCACATCAGAGTTCCCCAATCACAGAGCATCCCCCCTCCCCATCACACAGCCACCCTCCATCACAGGCCATCCCCATTAAACAGACTCCTCTTAACATCATTGCCTTATCTTTTGGCCCCAGCAGAGGGTGAGAGGTGGAGAAGGCCTGAAGAAGGTGAACTTTTGTCCTTTCCTGAATGCTGGGGGACAGTCCTGCATGCCACCTGTCCTGGATCAGTGTTGTGCATTGTCATGGTGCAGGCAGACCAATCGTCAACACCTAAGGAATGGTATTGGTTGTTATAGAGCTGGTGGCTGCCGCACCATGGCAAGCCATGATGCTGATCCAGGGCAAACTGGGTCCTGTGCTTGCCCTGTGTGAACCCAAATGACTCCCTGGATAAAAAAAAAACACTGCCTTGAGCATTGAAGAGTGTTGCATTAAAAATGTGTTGGCATGTCCAATTTTTAGGGCATTTTGGTACATTGACAGCCCATTATAGTCAAATGGTCATAATCACACCAATGTAAATGTCTACGATGTGCCTGTGTGAAGTATAGCTGAACAATTTCTCTCCTCCTTGACAACCCTCTTGAAGCCTTTAAAGAGACCCTGTCACAGGTCACTCAAGTATAAAAGGCATGAAATGTCTTCATTTGTAGGCACAATTATAAGCTGCAACTTCAACAGTTTTTTTTTTTTTGCTTGAAACCATGGGTGGCAGATTAATGTGGACAACTAAAATCTATGAAATTATATCAAAAGAAAGACCTGCAAGGGTTCTTTAAATAAAAGCAGGTTTGTTTCTCATTGGTTGCTGTGGGTTATTGCACTGTTGCGGTCTGTTGGTCTTTCTGGTTGTTAGCACGTACAAGCATATACTGCATGCTGCAAGGAGTACTCCATATGAGTCAATAACCTTTTTTATTACTATGTAGCCTGCGCTATAACTCGTTGGATAAAGAGGCCGCGGAGATTGAGGCGGATGTGCTGAAGTCACCCTCGTGTCAAGTGAAAAGTCTTCTGTAAGTCATAATGTCAATATCTAGAGGCTCTTCTAAGTATTGCCTACTTCATTTCTTGACCATTTATCGCCCACTTAAAGGGAATCTGTCACAAGTATATCCAAGGGATGTGAATTGGAAAAGGCTCAATTTATTGTTCCTTGGAAAAGAATGGAGCTATATCACAGCTGGACAACCACAGTGTAGACAAAGGATAAAGTGGACCTGTGCATTGCCTATAAAAAGGCAAAGCAACACGTCCACTTTAAAATACACCATATGGACCATCACACTTGTCCATTATATGGCCAAAATTATAAGGACAATCCTCCAAATGACCTAAATGAGTTCAGGTGTTTCCAGCGAAGGGTATTGTTAATACTACAGTTTAAAAAGACATTTAGGCAATTTTGCTCTTCCAACCTTGTGGCAACAATTTGGAGAAGGTCCTTCATAAAGACATGGTTTGAAGAGTTTGGTGTGGAGGAACTCAAGTGTCCTGCATAAAGCCCTGACCTCAACTCTACTGAACACAACAATCTACACAAATCCAGCTGTATTGAGACATGGTTTGCTGAGTTAGGTGTGAAAGAACATGAGTGTGCTCCACATAGCCCTGACCTCAACCCTACTTAACACCTTTGGGATGAACTGGAATGCTGATTGAGATCCAGGTCTTCTTATCCAACATCAGTACCTAACCTCACAAATGTTCTTATGGCTGAATGGAGGCTGTTATAGCCTGAAAAGGGAACCAACTCTAAATTGTTGCCCATGGTTTTGGAAAGTGATGTCCATCAGGTTCATATAGGTGTGATGGCCTGGTGTCGACAAACTTTTGGCCAGATAGTACAGGGGCCTCCAAACTTTCTAAGCAAAGGGACAGTTTACTGTCCTTTCAGACTTTAGGGGGGCTGGATCAAGACCAGTGGGAATAGAAAATGTCCTGGTGTCCAGTGTGAGTAAACAATGCCCTATCTTTGGTGTCAGTGGGAGGAATAGTGCCTCATTCTTGGTGTCAATGGAAGGAATTCTGCCCCATAGTTGGTGTCAATGGAAGGAATTCTGTCCCATTGTTAGTGTTAGTGGAAGGAATAGTGCCCTATTGTTGGTATCAATGGAGGGAATTATGCCCCGTTGTTTGTGTCAATGGAAGGAATTCTGCCCCATCGTTGGTGTCAATGGAAGGAATTCTGTCCCATTGTTAGTGTCAGTGGAAGGAATAGTGCCCTGTTGTTGGTGTCAATGGAGGGAATTATGCCCCGTTGTTTGTGTCAATGGAAGGAATTTTGCCCCATCGTTGGTGTCAATGGAAGGAATTCTGTCCCATTGTTAGTGTCAGTGGAAGGAATAGTGCCATATTGTTGGTGTCAATGGAGGGAATTATGCCCCGTTGTTTGTGTCAATGGAAGGAATTTAGCCCCATCGTTGATGTCAATGGAAGGAATTCCGCTCCATCGTTGGTGTCAATGGAAGGAATTATTCCCCATTGTTAGTATCAGGGGGAGGAATCGTGCCCCATCATTGGTGTCAATGGAAGAAATTCTGTCCCATTGTTGGTGTCAATGGAAAGAATTCTGCCCCATTGTTAGTATCAGGGGAAGGAATCGTGCCCCATCATTGGTGTCAATGGAAGTAATTATGTCCCATTGTTGGTGTCAGTGGATGGAATAGTGCCTCAAGGGCCGGATAAAGGAAAGCAAAGGGCCACATCAGGCCCCCAGGCTGCAGTTTGGAAACCACTGATATAGTGTATACGGCAAGGTTATGCCAATATGCATGCTGTGAAAATCATCTAGCAAATACATTTACTGGTCTACTGGCCAGATCTACTGTAGTGGGAACAGGAGACTTACATTCGTCAAATGTTTGATTTCTGGGGTTTTTGGATTCTGAAGACTTTTCCATTTTTGATGTGTTTTTGATGTGCTTTCAATGGACTCCCATTGAAGACTTTGGGGCTAAAAAACAGCAAAAGAAGCATCTGTACCTTTTTTAAGTCACACATTGTATAGGTATGAAAAGGCCTCATGGACAACTATGGGATTCCTCTTGTGAGGGCTTCAGTAAATCCCACTTCACAAATGTGTGATCCATTGTGCATTGACCATGCTATGTGACAATGCATGACTTGAGGAATCCCATTATTGTGTATGAGGCCCATTCACACCTATGCGACTTGGAAAAAAGATGCTTCTTTTAGCATGACATAGAACATTTTTGGGCCCATAGACTTCAACGGAAGTGCATTAAAAATACATGAAAACCTTATAATAAAAGCATGAAAAACACAATGAAATATAGACTAAGTGTATACTAAGACACACATGGGTAACTCAGTGTACAGTCTTGGTATGGTTCTGTGGTGGGACGAAGTAACTCCCATGTGGAGCCAATCTGAATAGCTTTGAGTGCCGCTCCAATCGCTGGTCATTCTCTGGTGTTCCACTATATGGCAGGCACTGGCGTCTGTGGTGCTCATCAAAGCCTGGTATGCAATTTGAAAATAGAAGGATGCTGCACTCCTAACAACTGACTCTTAAATTCAGATGAAAAGTGGCTTCAGCTTAGTTTCCTCATAGGCCCAACCCACTGACGCATTTTTCCCCACCCACAGGGCTTGGTCATAGAGGTCCTCTGTGACCATGCCTCGTGGGTGGGTGAAACGTGTCAGAAGGCGTGGCCTGGGCTGAGGCCGCTCTTCATCTGAATTTACACATTAGCTCTTAGGAGTGCTGCATACTTTTATTTTCACATTGCATACCGGGCTTCGATGAACTCCGTTGCAGGGTTACATTATACTGACCTGACAATCAAGAAGGCTGAAGACTCAGAACCCATAAAAAGAGCAGGTAAAGAGGGAAGCATTGGTAATAATGGGACTGGAAGAGATCACTTTGCTGGGCAAGTCTGTGTATACTGTGGTAAAAAGCTCCTGGGGGCCCAAAATGTTGCATTTGCTCTGGCGGTTCACCTCTGGTTTGAAGATATTGTTCTCCTTTTAAATGGCATAATTGCGCAATAAAGGAAAAGTCAGTGTAAAATTGTCTGTGTTTTGGCCTTGCAGGATGTGTGGTAACAGCATCGGCTCAGAAGGTGTGCGTTGCCTATGGGATGCATTAAGACATAACCAGACCCTGGAGGAGCTCTATGTAGACATAACCGGGATCACAGACAGTGGGTTGGACAACTTACTGCCTAGCTTGGCCAACAATAGGACTCTGCGCCTGCTGACGTGAGTACCCTTCTCTGTAGATACACCCCAATTCTACTTAGTCGGTTATATAAGCCCCATCTCTATAGACTGCTCAGTTTTTTTGTACAGTGGAACACAGGTAGGCGATTATCCCCATTAGGGACACAGATGACAAAAAAAAAAAAGCTTGACAGAGGCTCCAACGATGGACCATGGAATGCAAAATATAAGCAGATACATGTTCAGGTTTAAATAAAAGTTTTGGCTGCAGTTGAGCTTTAAAGGTGCCAGCTCTGGAGATCCCGATCCTTTGCTCAGTACATGCAAGGCCATCCCTACCATAGGTCTTGCTGGGTCCATTGGACCCAGGCGGCACTTTGAGAGGGGCGGCAAATTGCCGACTCTCTCGTAAAAGCAATTTTAGCGCTGGATTGCTTTTACAAGTGGCTGGAGGGGCTTCCCCGGGATCTCCTGTCCCACAAGTAGTCCTGATCGACCAGCCAGTGCTTCATAGAGGCAAACATAGACCGGATTGGCTCTGCTTGCCTTTATGATATAAGAACCCGGAAGCGGTGAGTATATATCACTTTACAATCAACAGAGGGCTCTTTACAGAGAGAACAATCTCTCTGTTTCTTATCCCTGCAAAGCAGGGATAAGAAACAAATAGATCTTTAGTAAAAAGCAGCACGCATTACACAAATTAACACTTATTAGGCACACATTTAACACCTTGATTGCCGTAGATGATAACCCCTTCGCAGTCAATGTCATTAGTACAGTGACATTGTATGGTATTAGCACTGATCACTGTATTAGGGTCACTGGTGATGTCAGTGGCAGTTAGCCAGTTCCCACTCAGTATAAGTTAGTGTCAGATTTCCCACCGCACCTCAGTCCCATTATAAGTTGCTAATCACCGCCATTAGTAGTATAAAAAAATAAATAAACACAAATTCCAGTATATATTCCATAGTTTGCATGTAAAACAATCAATTTACACTTATTGAATTTTTTTTATTTTTTTTTAACAAAGACATGCAGCAGAATACATTTTGGCAAAATAGGATGAGGAAATGTAATTTTTTATTGGACATATTTTATAGCAGAAAGTAAAAAATATTGTTTTTTTTTTCTAAATTTTAGGTCTTTTTTTGTTTATATAATAAAAAATAAAAACCCAGTGCTGATCAAATACCACCAAAAGAAACCTCTATTTGTGTAAAAAAAAAAAAATTGATATAAATTTAATTTGGGCACAGTGGTGCATGACTGTGCAATTGCCAGTTAAAGTAGCGCGGTGCCGAATAGCAAAAAATGGCCTGGTCATGAAGGGTTTAACACCTTCTGGAGATGAGGTGGTTAAAAGCCATCTCCACCCAAAGCAGATATTGTTTCTCTGAATATCGCACTGATGGGTCTATTATCCATGGCTTTAGTTTTTGTTTTTATATAACAGTGACTTTAGTGACAAGACCCTAATATTTGACTTTGCAATGCATGAAGATTCAATTAGAAGAATATATACACTATATATATATATATATATATATATATATATATATATATATATATATATATATATATATATATATATATACTATATACTGTATATATTTCAATAATAGACAAGTTTGAGAATCACTGGTGTTTTTAGGTTTTGTGCTGCCCTAGGCCTGACTAAACTTGTGTAACCCCCAATTTAAATGATCCACCCCTTCCTGTCAAGGTCACACCCCTTCCTGTTTAAGACCTGCCCTGAAATTTTCCAGTGGGGACACTAGTTCTGAGGGCCTTGGGGGATTCCCTTAATCTGCAGAGATTTCCTCTCACTTCCTGTTTGGCTATGGGGCAGGAAATAAAGAGAAATGAACAGATGGCAAAAAAAATTAACAGGGGCTATAACCATCCCTTACTCTATCCAAAATGGAAAAAAAAGTGTTGCCTATAGTTCTACTTTAAGCACAAATTTATGCTAAATTTATGGAGGACTAAAGCCCTGTACACACGATCGGATATCCTATGGATTCTAATCCGATGGTTTTTTCCATCGGAAATCCGAAGAAACTGACTTCCATCAGTCTTGCCCACACACCATCAGCCAAAAAACCGACCGTTTCAAACGCGGTGACGTAAAACACTCTGATGAGCCGAGAAAAATGAAGTTCAATGCTTCTGAGCATGCGTCGACTTGATTCTGAGCATGCGTGGGTTTTTTATCTGATAGAGTTCCCCACAGACGATATTAATTTGTTATCGTTTTTTTAACCATCGGATACATTTAAAACATGTTCTATTTTTAAACACCGATGGAAAAAAGACCGATGGGGCCCATACACGATCGGTTTGTCCGATGAAAACAGTCCATCGAACTGTTTTCATCGGTAAAACCTATCGTGTGTACACGGCTTAAGAGGATATAACCATGCCAGTGGTGCAGCAGAAAACATATAGTACAGTGATGAAGGTATATGGTCCAGGCAGTGAGCAAAGGAAGGATTGGGGGCAGGAACAAATAAATCCATCTGTTTATTATTCTCATCAGCAATCAACAGAAATTAAATTAGGATTCCTTAATATGTACAACTGATACAAGCAAATGTTTGCAGGAGAGTCCTACTACCTACCTGACAGGTATAGGTGACCATGTCAGTGTCCCTTGTGTCTGCACCATCCCGATCATAGGGGCAGCAGTGCGGTCGCTTTATGGGGGCACCAGACCAATTTGTCTTGCGGCCCAGTCCACCTCATAACACTGGCGCTACACTAAAAGTGTAGCGCAAGCCGGCGGGGACTCTTTTCATGCTGCCCCCCTGCAAAGTGCTGCCCTAGGCCTGGGCCAAGATACAGCGTTGTTGAGAATACTATTTAAAGAATGCTGGCATGTAATGACTGTTCAACATTTTTCCTTTCTCCAAAGGATTGTGGGAAACAAGCTAAGTGAGCAAGGGAAGGAAGTGCTTCTGGAATTGCAGAGGCGATTGCCCAATCTGAAGATCCTCAGCAGCTTCATGGGGGACATGGGGCTCCTGCAGGCTTACCTGGACTGGGTGCAGGAACTGAGAGAAAACCCCCAGCAGATGGAGTCTGTGAAACATGCCGACGCCTTTCGCAATATACTGTCCGAGCTAGGGAAGGAGGATTCTAGGGAAAGGCCCAATGAGGTGAAAGAGAGGGCAAAACAGCTGGAGAGAGAGATACATCAACTCCTGGAATCCTGTAAAGATGTTGGATGATGGTGCTAGGAAGGCAATCATATTAAAGATTCTTGTTAATGGTAATCATAGATGATCATGCACTTTCATATATGATTCAATAGCTTCTAACACAACAACCACACAGTCTAATTGTACAGGGGTGTCAGATTCAGAAGCCAATTAACTGCAACGTGTTTACATAAAAAAAAATGCCATTGGATGCATACATAGTGATGATCCAGGATTTTATATGGGTGTACTTAGGCTTGACAATTCAAGTTTGAAAGTTTGTGCCTTTATACAAACATGACTATTGGGTGCCCTTATACAGGTGTGGCCATTAAAGATCAAAATCGGGTTCTCCTATTGGGTTCTTGGTGATGAATCAGTATCCCATTTGGGTGCCCTTATTTACTGTAGGTGTGGCCATCCAAGATAATATTTTAGGTGTCCTCATAGAGGTATGATCATCCAAGATCTCATTCGAGAGTGCCCTTATACAGATCTGACCTTCCAAGATCAACATTGGGTGCCCTTTTAGATGGTGATTATTTAAGATCCCATTTAGGTGCCCTTAGACAGGTGTGATGGTCCTAGATTGCATTTGGTAGGCTTTATATAGGTGTGATGATACAACATCGTATTTGGGTGTGCTTATACAAGTGTGACCATCCAAGATCACTTTTGGGTGGTTTCACATAGGTGTGATGATCCAAGTTTGTATCTTTATGCCCTTAAATAGGTGTGAGAATGTTGATGTCCTTTTACAGGCATGACTATCCAAGATAACATTTGGTTGCCCTTATACAAACATGGCAATCTAAGATTGCATTTGAAGGTGCCCTTCTACAGGTGTGGCCATCCAAAGTCAAAATTGGTTTCCCCTATTGGGTTCTTAGTGATGAGTCAAGATGCCATTGTGGTGCCCTTATTTACTGTAGGTGTGACCATCCAAGATAATCTTTTAGGTGCCCTTATTATACAGATGTGACAATCCAAGATCAAAATTGGGTGCCCCTTTAGATGGTGATGATTTAAGATCCCATTTAGGTGCCCTTAGACAGGTGTGATGGTCCTAGATTGCATTTGGGGGGCCTATATATAGATGGGATGATCCAAGACTGTACAGTATTTGGGTGTCCTTATACAGATGTGACACTCCAAGATCTCAGTTGGGCGCTTTTACATAGGTGAACCAAGTTTGTATTTGGATCCCCTTAAATAGTTGGGAAAATGTTGGTGTCCTTTTACAGGCATGACTATCCAAGATCACAATTGGGTGCCATTATACAAACATGGCAAACTAGGATTGCATTCAAAGGTGCCCTTATACAGGTGTGGCCATCCAAGATCAAAATTTGGTTCCCCTATTGGGTTCCTGGTGATGATTCAAGATCCCATTTTGGTGCCCTTAGACAAGTGTGATGATTTAAAATCCAATTTGGGTGCCCTTACACAGGCGTGGCCTTCAAAGATCAAAATTGGGTTACCCTATTGGGTTCCTGGTGATGATTCAAGATCCCATTTTTGGTGCCCCTAATATAGATGTGACCACCCAAGATAATATTTTAGGTGTCCTTATATAGGTGTGACCATCCAAGATCTCATTGGAGGGTGCCTGTGACAGAACCCACTGTCACTGTGTGTTTTTTTTTTGAGGGGGCTGTGGGCTGGCCTCCTACCCAAAGACTTTGGCCCAGAAGAGACTGAGAGACTTGCGGACAAAATGGCATTGAGATAATGTAATGTAATGCTACATCCCTTCTCCCCCCCCTCTTGTTGCTGTGTTTAATTGTGTTGGGTCATGGCACGTAGAAAAAGGCCTGGAGACACATCCCAGCAGGGGATGTGTAAAGAGGGGCTACCTGCTTATCATAATCCCTTTATGTGTTTCAACTGTAGTTGTTTGAATATACAAGTGTTGAATTTCCATTGGTTCTTCCTTGTCCTCTACCCCCTCTATGACAAGGCTAAGGGGATTGTCTATAACTGTGTTTAAAAGTGTATGTTTAGTACTTAATAAAAAGTTTATACTCTGCATGTTTAACCCTCAACACCTGTGTGGCTTGTCTCGTGATTGAGGGGTTAAGGGCTGGCGAGTCTGCAGGCTGCGGGTGCGTTTGGAGGACAGGAGACACAGGTCTGGCGGAGGTTCCCATACGCGGTATCTGAGATCCGTCACTGTGCCCTTATACAGATGTGACACTCTAAGACTAACATTGGGTGCCCTTTTAGATGGTGATGGTTTAAGATCCCATTTAGGGTGCCCTTATACAAACATGGTGATCCAAGATCACATTCAAGAGTGCCCTTCTACAGGAGTGACAATACAAGACCAGAATTGGATTTCTGATGATGAGTCAAGATCCCATTTGGGTGCCCTTATATAGGTGTGACCATCCAAGATTGTGTTTTGGGTGTCCTTATACAGGTGTTAAGGTAGCACATCCTATGTTACTGCATCTGAACTGCTCCCCCATACAATGTAATATAGATGTAAAGCAAGTCACAAGCAACTTCAACATATCTCACGGGTGTGATGTTCCAAAAGGTTTGCTCCCTTGTAAAGACTGACAGCCTCTGTTCACCTCTAGGAGGAATGAGAATACCAGAGGCTAAGTGTCATACAAGATGTGGCAGTCTTGGCCTGCTAATCTATAGACCAGTGATGGCGAACCTTGGCACCCCAGATGTTTTGGAACTACATTTCCCATGATGCTCATGCACTCTGCAGTGTAGTGGAGCATCATGGGAAATTTAGTTTCAAAACATTTGGGGTGCCAAGATTCGCCATCACTGCTATAGACCAACTGAGCCCTGCATGAACCTCCATTCATCACAGAGATGCCACACCCAGTGCCACATGAACCCTTGTTGGTATCATAAGCCCACCCTCGCTGATGGCATTGCAGGACCACCAGGCTTTGTCACCATTAAATTTGCAGCCAGCCTGGAGTTGCGCTTCCAAAGCAGCTAGCCTAAGCACTGAAATCTGTCCTTATTTTAGCTTTCTGTAATACACCATCTCTAAGCTCTACACCAGCTCTATGAGGGGCAGTATGCTGGTGTTGCTCAGCACTGTCAGTCTAACACAGGGAGCTGAGCTATAAGTAAGCATCAAGTTATGATGTGAAACGCGTTAGCCATTAGCCCCTGCGTGTCCACTGTCTGTTTTGGTTTGCTTTTGCCACTTATGGATTAATTTTTGAATTTGACCTTTTAACATTTTGCAATAAACCGTTTTACTGAGTGTGGCAGTCCAGGACCTTTTCCTTCTCCTATGGACCAGTGCATAGCCAGCACCTGTCAGTGTAACAGGGCGGAAGCAATTATCGGAGTCTAGCAGCTTGAAGCGGTACGTTTTTTTTGACAGGGAGCTGGCTGACGGAAGCCCCATGGTTTGTCCTCCGTGTTGGATAAGTGTAACTTTTTGGTTTGGCTAAAAAATCATTAGAACTTATTGACTGAAAATAGTCTAAACTGTGATGCAATACGGTAAAATAGATTTTTTTTAAATAAAAAAATGACCCCTCTGCTCAGATATGATGGGTGTGTGACGCACTCCCCTCACTGATGTGCTTGATCAAACGAAATATGAGCTCTAATATATGAATTTTATCTACTGTAATATATATATATATATATATAATATAATATAATATAGTATTATATATATATATATATATATATATATATATTTATATTATTATACACGATTTCTATACAGCCAACAGTTTACGCAGCGCTTTACAATGTATAAGGGGGACAACACAATTACAATATATATATATATATATATATATATATATTACAGTATATAAAATTTTATAAATTATATATTATAAGAAATATTATATAAAATAATTTTAAATATGTGCTTTTATTTATTATAAATAATTACTATATTAAAAAATATATAATGAGTTTGTACATTAATTATTATAAGACTAACTAAGATTTTGTATTTTAAAATAAACAAATAAAGTGTCAAATATATGTGAGTCCGATATCTAACAGTATATAACCCACAAATGGGTGATATAAAACGTCTGTCAGTTGTTCTCCTGTGTTGTGATGTGGCCTTCCCATGCAGACTACAAGCGTCCTTTTCTACACACATTACACAGGCCTGGTCCGGTGTTGTCGCTGTCAAGAAGCACCTTGAGAAAGTCCAAGCATTTATCCCTGGAGTTCATGGATTATTATTATT
Source organism: Rana muscosa (assembly GCA_029206835.1). NCBI lineage: Eukaryota > Metazoa > Chordata > Amphibia > Anura > Ranidae > Rana > Rana muscosa. Next base: position 67,281,379 of record CM055124.1, on the reverse strand, counting down.
ACTATACAGGATTTCTATAGTGCCAACAGGTTACGCAGCGCTTTAGACAAGAAATGGCTGCAAAGCAGCTGCAGGAGATTTGCAGCACTGAAATGGAATAGAGCATAAAAAAAGTGAAATGTTTTTAAGGCCCCTTTCACACTGAGGCGCTTTGCAGGTGCTATTGCGCTAAAAATAGCGCCTGCAATGCGCCCCAAAAAAAGCCGCTCAATTGTATCCAATGTGAAAGCCCGAGGGCTTTCACACTGGAGCGTTGCGCTTGCAGGAGGGTCAAAAAACTCCTGCAAGCCGCATCTTTGAGGCGCAATAGGAGCGGTAAAAATACCGCTCCTATAGCGCCCCTGCCCATTGAAATCAATGGGGTAGCGTCTCCAAAACGCCGCAAAGAGGCGTTATTGCGGGCGTTTTTAACCCATTTTCGGCCGCTAGCGGGGGGTTAAAATCCCTCCGCTAGCGCCTGCAAATCGCGGCAAAAAATATGGTATAGCGGCGCTAAAAATAGCTCCGCTATACCGCCAGCGCATCCAGCGCCTCAGTGTGAAAGTAGCCTAATACTTTTATATGATGGTTTATAATATGTGGGGCTTTAGTAAACGATATGACATTCAGTTATATGCCTTAGTTATAATAATGCTTATATATATATATATATATATATTCATGTAGCACTACCCCCGTAGGAGCTGCTGGTTTAGTTTTGGGCCTGCACTCTGCCTGTCAACCCCCACAATTTGGCTCAAATCCCCTCTGGCAAAAATGGACAATAATGTGATTGGGGACACCAATTGGCTGTAACAGACCCCAATGATACACACAATAATAAAGGCAATACAAGGTTGTTACCTTGGTGTTGTTCACCTGCCACTCAGCTGCAAAGACAGAGTCCCACACAAATTGTAGCTTAACCAATGGTGATATGTTTACTTGGTAAAGGAATGAAACAATGGTTATACAATAAGCATTCAATACATACAGCTCCCTGTATAAATCAATGAAATACCACTGATTCAAAATACCTATGAAATCTGACCCCAATAACGTAACCTGAGGGCCAGACTTGAGCGAGGGTATGGTGGAGAAATCTCCCAGTGCAGTAATATCAACACTGAGGCACCTCTCCACCAAGTCTCACGTAAACCAGAGCTTGACAAATTTGCTTGGAATCTAGGAGCCAGCTAAAAAAGTTAGGAGCCAGGTTTTTTTTTTTAACGACCGATGCGTGCAGAAGCGAACGAATACGCGAGCAGCGCCCGCATATGAAAGCGGTGTTCAGACCACACGTGAGGTATCGCCGCGATTGGTAGAGCGAGAGCAATAATTTTAGCCCTAGACATCCTCTGTAACTCAAAACATGCAACCTGTAGAATTTTTTAAATGTCGCCTATGGAGATTTTAAAGGGTAAAAGTTTGTTGCCATTCCACGAGCGGACGCAATTTTGAAGCGTGACATGTTGGGTATCAATTTACTCGGCGTAACATTATCTTTCACAATATAAAAAACAATTCGGCTAACTTTACTGTTGTCTTATTTTTTTATTAAAAAAGTGTATTTTTTCCTCAAAAATGTGTGCTTGTAAGACCGCTGTGCAAATACGGTGTGACAGAAAGTATTGCAACGACGGCCATTTTATTCTCTAGGGTGTTAGAATAAAAAATATATATATAAAGTTTGGGGGTAACTTCTAAGTAAAGGGAAGGAGATGGGCGGGCAGTGAAACAGGCAAGCATTGCTGATTGTCTTGTCATACCAACGGCCACCGCACGGAGACACAGGAAACCTCAGCTGTGCTGCCTCAGGCGCCAGGTTGCTAATTCTAGTCGCATTTGCGACCTGGCGCCTGGGTTTTGTCGAACCCTGACGTAAACAGTAAAAAAACACGGGTTGATACAAACAATTATCATTAATATTGCAGAATCACGACTCTATGGCCTCGTACACACGACCGATTTTCTCGTCGTAAACAGTCAAGAAAAGTGCCGCGAGAGTTTTTTTGTCTAGAAAAACGTTCGTGTGTATGTGTCAGGGTCACCTGTGGCCAGGTGACAGATGCACACCGTAGGGGGACAGGAGTGACCCGCGAGGTAGTGAACCCTATGGCTGGCTTCTGTGGATAGGAAACTGGGTGGTTGTGGAAAGCGGGACCAGAGGAGCACAACCGGGATCCCAACGGAAGCGAGAGCCAAGATTCCCCAGGGCGCGGAGTCTAAGACCCAGCTGGTCTTCTCCAGGGCCTCTAGTGGTGAGGATGTTACGCTGCAGGCTGGGACCAGGTCGCGGCCCCTGGAGTTTCCTAGCTCACGCCCCGTAGGATAAGGGGAAGCAGCAGCACACGATAGAGAGAACCGAATAACAAGCCGAAGGTCAGGGGCCACAAGCAGACAAGGATAACGAAGAACGAGCCGAAGGTCAAGGGTCACGAGCAGACAGGGATGGTCGGGGACAAGCCAATAACGTAACAGAGAGACAGACGTAGCACACGGCAGGCAGGAACCCAAACACACAATGCCTAACAAACACGTTGATCAGCCAAGCAGGCTTGCAGTGCACAGGTTAATATAGTGTTCAGTGATAGGGCCTGGGGTGGAGTCAGGCTGGGAGGAGATTATAAAGGAAGCCAGGTGAAAGGGCTCAGGCCTCTAAGATGAACACATGGGAAGGAAGGTAAGCTGACAGACAAACACTACTGCATATCCATGACAGTACCCTCCCTCTTATGGGCCCTCCCCCGCCTGAACCCAGGCTTAAAGGGAAATCTCTGATGAAACCTTCTCAACAGATGAGGTGCAGCGACATCAGATGCAGCGATCCAAGACGCCTCCTCAGGACCAAAACCTCTCCAATGCACAAGGTACTGAAGAATGCCTCTGCAGAGCCGAGAATCCAGAACTTGTCTAACCTCGTACTTAAGATTATCCTCAGAGACCGAAAACGAGGTAGGGAGATGACAAGAAGATCTATTGAGGACCAAAGGCTCTCTAGGAATAAGCAAGGGCATGAGAGGATCAACAGGAATCTGAGGAGGGTCCCCTAGACCCTTAAAGGGGAACTGGTCATCTTGCACAGGACCATCAGACTGGGCAGATGTCAGTGGAACCCTGAAGTCAGGTTGGTTAGAAGGTGACATGTCGCCGGAGTCAAGCTGAATGGCTGAAGGACAAGCAGAATGTCCCGAACAAGAAAAAGTAGGAGGCTCACTGGGCATGGGCTGGACTGGCATAACTAGTACAGAGGCAGAGTGAATAGCTGAGTCAGGTGTAGCGACTACCTGAATCGCATCGCAAGACGTAGCGACTGCAGGACTTGTAGACAAGCTAGCCTGGCTGTGCGTCCAAGGGTGGTTAGGGACAGAGAAATGTAAATGGTTATGCAACCTGGAATGAATGACCGGCTCAGATTCACAGGGGGCAACCTTGGGTAGGCAGGACGAGGAACAGGAGGGACCCCAAGCCAGGATCTGTCCAGTAGTCCAGTCCACATGAGGAGAATGGAGCTGTAACCATGGGAGACCCAAAATTATAGGCGTTGAGGCCTTGGGTAAGATAAGGAAGGATATCCACTCCTGGTGGAGTGTACCCACCGACATCTTAACAGGGAGGGTCTGGAAGCGGATAGGTCCCCCTGGGAGAACAGTACCATCAATCGCCAAGACCACCAATGGCGTGGTGAGGGGCAAAAGAGTAAGTCTCATGGACGATGCGATTTCCCAGTCCATGAAATTACCAGCGGCTCCGGAATCCAGATATGCTGAGACCGAATGAGAAGAAGCACCAACATGAAGGAACACAGAAAGCAGAAGACGAGAAGGGGAAGGTGATATTTCTGGGTCCAATACTCCACTTTCCAGATGAAGTGGACCCGGACGTTTTTCTGGACAAAGAGAGCAAGTGTCACGAAAATGACCTTTGCCCCCACAGTAAAGACACAGACCAAGAGTTCTGCGCCTAGCACGTTCCTCGGGGGATAGCCTGGTCCGACCCAGCTGCATGGGTTCCTCAACTGGTAGGAGATGCTCTACGGGTCGAAGAGAGGGGAGCTCAGGCTGACTAAGAACCAAGGAGTGCTGGCGTTGCTTTTCTAAGGTCCTCTCCTGAAAGCGAATATCGATCTGGTTACACAAGGAGATAACGCCGGCCAGATCAGTGGGGATGGTTCTTCCTGCTAATTCATCCTTCACTCTATCAGACAGGCCATGCAAAAAGGTTGCGACTAAGGCCTCATTGTTCCAGCTCAACTCAGCCGACAGTATGCGGAAATGAAGGGCATACTGTCCCACAGAAGCAGACTCTTGGCGGAGACGTAAAAGGGCGCTGGCCGCTGAAGAGACACGAGCCGGTTCTTCGAAGATATTCCGAAAAAGTTTCAAGAAGCCAGACAGGCTAGAAACCACTGGATCATTCAGTTCCCACAGAGGGGCTGCCCAGGCTAAAGCTTCACCAGAGAGGAGGGAAATGATATAGGCTACCTTAGCCCGATCAGACAGGAAGTTTTGGGGCTGGAGCTCAAAATGAATTGTGCATTGACTAAGGAACCCCCTGCAAGCCTTGGAGTCCCCAGAGAAACGGGACGGAGCTGGCAGTTGTAGTGAGTGTGTGGCTGCGACTGGTGCAATAGGTGCAGCCGCTGGTTGTATTTGAGGTTGCGGATTCAGGGTTCCCAAGGAGGCCTGAAGCTGCTCAAAGCGAGAAGCCAGATCCTGGAGGAATCGCATCACCTGAGTCTGATTCGATTCCTGGGTTTCAAGTCTGCAAACTATGCCCTGCAACGGATCATCCACGGGTAACGGGATGTCAGCCGGGTTCATGGCTAATCAAACTGTCAGGGTCACCTGTGGCCAGGTGACAGATGCACACCGTAGGGGGACAGGAGTGCACCGCGAGGTAGTGAACCCTATGGCTGGCTTCTGTGGATAGGAAACTGGGTGGTTGTGGAAAGCGGGACCAGAGGAGCACAACCGGGATCCCAACGGAAGCGAGAGCCAAGATTCCCCAGGGCGCGGAGTCTAAGACCCAGCTGGTCTTCTCCAGGGCCTCTAGTGGTGAGGATGTTACGCTGCAGGCTGGGACCAGGTCGCGGCCCCTGGAGTTTCCTAGCTCACGCCCCGTAGGATAAGGGGAAGCAGCAGCACACGATAGAGAGAACCGAATAACAAGCCGAAGGTCAGGGGCCACAAGCAGACAAGGATAACGAAGAACGAGCCGAAGGTCAAGGGTCACGAGCAGACAGGGATGGTCGGGGACAAGCCAATAACGTAACAGAGAGACAGACGTAGCACACGGCAGGCAGGAACCCAAACACACAATGCCTAACAAACACGTTGATCAGCCAAGCAGGCTTGCAGTGCACAGGTTAATATAGTGTTCAGTGATAGGGCCTGGGGTGGAGTCAGGCTGGGAGGAGATTATAAAGGAAGCCAGGTGAAAGGGCTCAGGCCTCTAAGATGAACACATGGGAAGGAAGGTAAGCTGACAGACAAACACTACTGCATATCCATGACAGTATGGTTTTACGACGAGAAACTTGACGAGAATCTCGACGAGAAAATAGAGAACCTGCTCTCTATTTTCTCGTCAGGAGTCCAGATTTCCTCGTCGTGTTTCTCGTCGGCCTGTTTTGTGACGAGAAAATGGTTCGTGTGTATGCTTTTACGACTCTTCCAAAAGTGCGCATGCTCACAAGCAACTATGAGACGGGAGCGCATCTTCTGGTAAAACAAGCCTTCATAATGGAGAGAGCACATTCGTCACGCTCATAAATATTTCATCGTTTAAATGTTCTGCATTGAATTCTTCGTTAGAATGTTACATTAATCAAAACGAGAGACCTTCTTTTGCTGCTGATATTCACACAGAGTTATGCCTTATTTTTAACCTTTTTCATGCTGCTCTTTATAAGATTTATGTGTATTATATCGTGCAAGTTTTTAGGAATAATTTAAATGGTTAGATTTTTCAAAATGATGTTAATTATAATTTCTCAATGTTTTGATAGCGATCTCCCATTTAATTTTCTAATCTATATTTTTAAAATTTCACACCATGTTTTTGAGCTAATCAGATTTAGTTATTCTTTTGGGGGGGTGATATCTGTGCCTTTTATTGTCAGTCAAATGTATCTGCTTACTCCAAAGCTTGTTTTTTTTTATTTAAAAATTGTCAGGGTCATCTGTGGCCAGGTGACAGATGCACACCGTAGGGGGACAGGAGTGCACCGCGAGGTAGTGAACCCTATGGCTGGCTTCTGTGGATAGGAAACTGGGTGGTTGTGGAAAGCGGGACCAGAGGAGCACAACCGGGATCCCAACGGAAGCGAGAGCCAAGATTCCCCAGGGCGCGGAGTCTAAGACCCAGCTGGTCTTCTCCAGGGCCTCTAGTGGTGAGGATGTTACGCTGCAGGCTGGGACCAGGTCGCGGCCCCTGGAGTTTCCTAGCTCACGCCCCGTAGGATAAGGGGAAGCAGCAGCACACGATAGAGAGAACCGAATAACAAGCCGAAGGTCAGGGGCCACAAGCAGACAAGGATAACGAAGAACGAGCCGAAGGTCAAGGGTCACGAGCAGACAGGGATGGTCGGGGACAAGCCAATAACGTAACAGAGAGACAGACGTAGCACACGGTAGGCAGGAACCCAAACACACAATGCCTAACAAACACGTTGATCAGCAAAGCAGGCTTGCAGTGCACAGGTTAATATAGTGTTCAGTGATAGGGCCTGGGGTGGAGTCAGGCTGGGAGGAGATTATAAAGGAAGCCAGGTGAAGGAGGTCTGGTCTCTAGATGAACACATGAGGAGGAAGGTAAGATGGCAGACAGACATTAATGCATATCCATGACAGTACCCTCCCTCTTACGAGGCCTCCCCCTTCCCCGCCTGGGCCCAGGTTTAGAGGGAAACTTCAGATGAAACTCCTTTAACAGACGAGGTGCAAAGACCTCAGATGCAGTGATCCAAGACCTCTCCTCAGGACCAAACCCTTTCCAATGAACGAGGTACTGAAGAACGCCTTTACAGAGTCGGGAGTCCAGAATTTGACTGATCTCGTACTCCTGATTATCCTCAGAGACAGGCGCCACGGTAGGAAGAGGACGAGAGAATTTATTGAGGACTAAAGGCTTTAGAAGAGCAACATGAAAGGAGTTAGTGATTTTAAGGCTCTTAGGAATCTGGAGTTTGAAACAAACCGGATTCAGTTTAGCAGTTACCGTGTATGGACCGATGAATCGTGGAGCAAACTTCAGAGAAGGAACTCGGAGCTTGATGTTCCTGGTAGAGAGCCAGACTTTGTCCCCTGGCTGAAGAGAAGGCGGTTTACGCCTGCGGCGGTCGGCAAAGCCTTTGAATTTTTCAGCAGCTGCCCGGAGGGAATCATGAACGTGACCCCAAACGGAATTGAGAGACTCCTGAAGCGAAGCCAAAGCTGGAATGTCTGGAGAACAGATCATAGGAAGAGGAAGTTGAGGGTGTTTTCCATAAACTGTGAAAAAGGGTGTCTTCTGCGAACTGGTATTCACATGATTGTTATGGGAGAATTCTGCCCACGGGAGTAGAGAGGACCAATCGTCATGGTGAGAAGACACAAAGGTGCGAAGAAAGACCTCTAACTCCTGATTAACCCTCTCAGTCTGTCCATTGGATTGGGGATGGTAAGAAGAAGAAAAATCCAAGACAATATTGAGGGATTTGCAAAAGGCTCTCCAAAAACGAGACGTGAATTGGACTCCCCTGTCGGAAACAATATGAGAAGGGACCCCATGTAGGCGGAGAATTTCTCGAATGAAAATGGGAACCAAGGCAGGGGCAGAAGGAAGACCAGGAAGAGGAACAAAATGAGCCATCTTGGAGAATCGATCGATTACCACCCAAATGACTGTATTATTCTCAGACAGTGGGAGATCGGTGATAAAATCCATGGCAATATGGGCCCAGGGTTCCTTAGGAATAGGCAAGGGCATGAGGAGACCAGCAGGAGCTTGTGTGGAGGATTTGGACTGAGCACAGACATGACAAGCTTTAACGTAGTCTTTGACGTCTGAGCGGAGATTAGGCCACCAGTAGTGACGACTGATGAGTAGGAAGGATCGGAGGAATCCAGAATGCCCTGCCACCTTGGAATCATGTCCCCAACGAAGGATCTTAGCTCTTAGCCCAGTGGGGACAAAGGTCTTACCAGGCGGAATTTTAGACTTCAGGGTGGTAGAGTGGGCAACAATGCATGAGGTGGGAATGATCGGCTCAGGTTCAGGGGCGGACTCCTCGTCCAAAGTGTCAAATGACCTAGAGAGCGCATCAGCCCGACCGTTGCAGGAACCAGGTTTGTAGGTAATCGTGAAATTAAAACGGGCAAAGAAGAGACTCCACCTGGCCTGTCTAGGATTCAGACGTTTAGCATTCTGTAGATACTGTAAATTCTTGTGATCGGTAAAGATCGTTATGGAGTGAGGGGAACCCTCCAAGAGATGACGCCACTCCTCTAACGCCAATTTAATTGCGAGAAGTTCCAGATCACCGATGGCATAATTCCTCTCTGCCTGAGAAATTTTTTTGGAGAAGAACGCACATGGTTGGCGTCTCTTCTCAAAGATTTGAAGAAGCACAGCTCCCACCCCCATTGAGGAAGCGTCCACTTCAATAAAAAATGCATTCCCAGGATTTGGTCTCCTCAAGAGGGGGCCAGAAACAAAGGCCTGTTTCAGGTTGTGAAATGCAGAGACAGCTTCGGGAGGCCAGTCTCTGGCATTCACACCCTTCTTGGTCAAAGCGATAATAGGCGCGGCAATGGAAGAGTAATTCCTTATGAACTGCCTATAATAATTAGTGAAGCCAAGAAAGCGCTGTGTGGCCTTGAGGCTAGCAGGAAGAGGCCAGTTGGTGATAGCCAAGACCTTCCCAGGGTCCATACGAAGCCCCGAACATGAGACAAAGCACCCCAAAAACAGGACCTCAGAACATTCAAAGGAACATTTCTCCAGCTTGGCATAGAGATTGTTCTCTCTAAGACGTTGAAGTACAGTGCGGACATGGTTTCTGTGGACGAGCAGATTTTCAGAAAAGATCAGAATGTCATCCAGATAGATGACAACAAACTGGTACAGCAGATCTCTGAAGATTTCATTGACAAAGTTTTGAAACACGGCTGGAGCATTACACAGACCAAAAGGCATCACCAGATATTCGTAATGCCCGTCTCTAGTGTTAAATGCAGTCTTCCATTCGTCACCCTCCCGTATTCGAATGAGATTGTACGCGCCTCTGAGATCCAACTTGGTGAAAATGGAGGCACCCTTCAACCTATCGAATAGCTCAGATATTAAGGGTAAGGGGTATCGATTTTTAATAGTAACCGCATTTAAACCCCGATAATCGATGCAGGGTCTTAAGGTACCATCCTTTTTGGCAACAAAAAAGAACCCTGCCCCTGCAGGCGATGAGGATTTCCGGATGAACCCTCTCTCCAGATTCTCTGCTACATACTCCGACATGGCCTGGGTCTCTGGGATGGACAGAGGGTAGGTACGACCCCTGGGTAGAGTTGCTCCGGGGACAAGATCAATAGCACAGTCAAAAGACCTGTGGGGAGGAAGCACCTCAGCTGATTTTTTACAGAACACATCCCGGTAATCGCTGTATGCGGCGGGAAGATCAGAAGAAACAGAAGTGGCAGCAACCGGAAGACTCTCCTTGGGGGTCACCTTGAGAAGACACGACGAGAAACATGAGGAACCCCAGGCCAGGATCTGCCCAGAGACCCAGTCCACATGTGGAGAGTGGAGCTGTAGCCAAGGGAGGCCCAATACAACTGGGGTAGAGGCCTTGGGTAGAATAAGAAAGGATATCCACTCCTGGTGGAGAATCCCTACCGACATCCTAATGGGTAGCGTCTGGAAGCGAATAGGGCCCCCTGGGAGAACAGTGCCATCAATTGCCGAGACTACCAATGGGGTAGTGAGAGGTGAAAGGGTAAGCTTCATAGAAGAAGCAGTTCTCCAATCCATGAAATTGCCGGCAGCCCCGGAATCCAGGTATGCAAGGGTTGACTGAGGAGAAGTGCCTACATGAAGGGACACCGGCAAGAGCAGGCGAGAAGGTGATGTTTCTGGGTCCAATACTCCACCTTCCAAATGTATTAGACCCGAGCGTTTCCCGGACGAAGCGAGCAGGAGTCACGAAAATGACCCTTGCCCCCACAATAGAGGCACAAGCCCAGAGTTCTGCGCCTAGCACGTTCTTCGGGGGTTAGTCTGGTCCGGCCCAGCTGCATAGGTTCTTCAGCAGGTAGAGGATGCTCCACGGAATGAAGGGAGGGGAGCTCAGACTGGCTAGGACCCAGAGAGTGCTGGCGTCTTTTTTCTAAGGACCTCTCTTGAAAACGAATGTCGATCTGGTTGCATAATGAAATTACATCGTCCAGACCGACGGGAATGGCTCTTCCCGCTAATTCGTCTTTCACTCGGTCAGAGAGGCCATGTAAAAAGGTAGCGACCAGGGCCTCATTATTCCAGCTCAATTCAGCTGTGTGGATACGGAACTGAAGAGCATATTGCCCCACTGAACTAGATTCTTGGCGAAGACGTAAGACAGCACTAGCCGCTGAAGAAGCCCGAGCCGGCTCTTCGAAGATATTACGAAAGAGCTTCAAGAATTCGGACAGACTTGAAACCACCGGATCGTTCCTCTCCCACAGGGGGGCAGCCCAGGCCAAAGCTTCACCGGAGAGGAGGGAAATGATATAGGCTACCTTAGCCCGGTCAGATAGGAAGCTTTGAGGCTGAAGCTCAAAATGAATAGTGCATTGGCTGAGAAACCCCCTGCAGGCCTTGGAGTCCCCAGAGAAACGGAACGGAGCTGGCAATCTTAGTGAGTGTGAGGCTGCGACTGGTGCGATAGGTACAGCCGCTGGTTGTACTTGGGGTTGCGGATTCGGGGTTCCCAAGGAGACCTGAAGCTGCTCGAATCGAGAAGCCAGATCCTGGAGGAATCGCATCACCTGGGTCTGATTTGATTCCTGGGTCTCAAGTCTGCAAACTATGCCCTGCAATGGATCATCCACGGGAAGCGGGATGTCAGCCGGGTTCATGGCTGATCAAACTGTCAGGGTCACCTGTGGCCAGGTGACAGATGCACACCGTAGGGGGACAGGAGTGCACCGCGAGGTAGTGAACCCTATGGCTGGCTTCTGTGGATAGGAAACTGGGTGGTTGTGGAAAGCGGGACCAGAGGAGCACAACCGGGATCCCAACGGAAGCGAGAGCCAAGATTCCCCAGGGCGCGGAGTCTAAGACCCAGCTGGTCTTCTCCAGGGCCTCTAGTGGTGAGGATGTTACGCTGCAGGCTGGGACCAGGTCGCGGCCCCTGGAGTTTCCTAGCTCACGCCCCGTAGGATAAGGGGAAGCAGCAGCACACGATAGAGAGAACCGAATAACAAGCCGAAGGTCAGGGGCCACAAGCAGACAAGGATAACGAAGAACGAGCCGAAGGTCAAGGGTCACGAGCAGACAGGGATGGTCGGGGACAAGCCAATAACGTAACAGAGAGACAGACGTAGCACACGGTAGGCAGGAACCCAAACACACAATGCCTAACAAACACGTTGATCAGCAAAGCAGGCTTGCAGTGCACAGGTTAATATAGTGTTCAGTGATAGGGCCTGGGGTGGAGTCAGGCTGGGAGGAGATTATAAAGGAAGCCAGGTGAAGGAGGTCTGGTCTCTAGATGAACACATGAGGAGGAAGGTAAGATGGCAGACAGACATTAATGCATATCCATGACAAAAATACACATAGTCAAGTATGAACTTAAACAAAAAACACATTTATTCATGTTTATAAATTAAATAAAGAGAAGGCAGCGCTGGAGAAGCTGCTGCCATTTGTGCATCCCAGGGACCCCAGAGCACACAGCAACCCTGTGTGGACACTAAAATTGGGAGCTTGAGAAGGCCCACATTTCAGAACACAATCTGATGCTGGCCTCCCAGAGGTCAGGAACAGCAGCAGGTGAGATATATGTCCCAAGTGTGTGGTACTACAACAGGCTGCCTTCTGTCCGACCAGTGCGACCACAATGAAGCAAGGCCATCACTTCCTCTTCTTCCTGGCAACCTTCCCTGCAGCCTTTACTGAAGCCTTCCTTCTTCGTTTAGCTGGAGGCTGGCCCACTGGAGGGGTACTCCTGTCAGGAGGAGGAGGTGGAGGTGTAGCAGAAGGGGGTGGGGCAGAAGAAGAAGGTGGAGGTGTAGCAGAAGGGGGTGGGGCAGAAGGTGTAGGTGTAGCAGAAGGGGGTGGGGCAGAAGGTGGAGGTGTAGCAGAAGGGGGTGGGGCAGAAGAAGAAGGTGGAGGTGTAGCAGAAGGGGGTGGGGCAGAAGGTGGAGGGGTAGCAGAAGGGGGTGGGGCAGAAGAGGAAGGTGGAGGTGGAGGTTGAGGTTGGGTCAGTTGGGCCACCTCACATATGGCGGTATTGGGGGTAATTTGCTCCATCACCCCCTTGTTGAGCAAGGTGATGAGCAGGGGTTCGCATAGGAGGCGTTGCTCCATGCTCATCACCTTGAACTTAGCCTCCACTAGGCCGGCAATGGCCTCTTCAGGGGATGTGGGCTCCTTGAGGGTGGCATGGGCCTCTTTAATAAGGGCCATTGCTGCCTCACTGGTGGTCCTGTCCCTCCTGCCTCTTTTGTGAAGCCTGATGGGAGGCACCTGGGATCTGGTGCTTCTCCTTTGCCCTGCCACCTCCTGTCTGCCACTGGGCCCTGCCACCTCCTGTCTGCCACTGGGCCCTGCCACCTCCTGGCTGCCACTGGGCCCTGCCACCTCCTGTCTGCCACTGGGCCCTGCCACCTCCTGGCTGCCACTGGGCCCTGCCACCTCCTGGCTGCCACTGGGCCCTGCCACCTCCTGGCTGCCACTGGGCCCTGCCACCTCCTGGCTGCCACTGGGCCCTTCCTCCTCCTGCCTGACAGTTTCCAGACCCTCCTCCTGGCTGATTTCATCCTGTGTATGAAAAAGAAACATAGTTTAATATGTTGGTTTAATCTTTGCATCAAACTTTGTAATCCTGATGGAAGCAATTAGAATGTAAATGCATAAATCCTTGCTTTAAATTTACCACTACATCAGCTTGACTATTTACCACACAATTAAGTGCAGAATAATGTCTACAGATCATGATTTCACTTGTGGAATACAAAATAATGTATGTTTCTCATCCTGACATATTTGGGAAACATTAATTTTATCCCACTACATTTTCAGTTAATACTATACCTGGCTCCAGATGGCCAAATCAGGATCATCCAGGATGGCTGCCTCCTCTTGCTCCAGAGAAGGCTCAGGTTGGCTGCAGGGAAGTCTGGGGGGAAGAGTGGAGAGTGATGGCCTTGGCTCAATGTGGTCATCCAGGAAGGACATCCTGCTGTAGTACCACAAAACCGGGACATAAACATCATCTGCTGCTGCTCCTGACCTCTGAGAAGCCAGCACCTTAGAGCGTTCAGTCCTGTAGGTACCTCTCAAGCTCCCAATTTTAGTGTCCACTTGTTTTGCTGTGGCTGTGGGCACCTTGGTATGCACAAATGGGAGCAGCTTCTCCAGCGCTGCTTTTCTCACCCCTTTTTTTTTATGGATGGGGTTTTTGGTCTCCCACAGAGCCGGCAGCTCCCTTACCCGGTCAATAAATTCCGCCAGGAACTCTTTGTCGCTAATAAATACATTCATATTGTATCTGCAAGTAAAATAAATTATATTTAAATAATGTGAGGCAAACAGTCTAACCTCCTTCACATCCTAGTCACCATATATATCCTCCAACAATCTCAAGACAGTATAGGCCAACAATTTTAACAAGTCTCACAAAATCACATACCTTCGTTCGCACGTCCGTCACTTGAACTCCTCTCTCCGCACACCGAACGTACTATAGTCACATGTGTGTTTGCTATATACACACCACGCATGCGTCCAAATTCGAACACGTCGCTCCGCACACGTCGCCCGCCCATGACGTTCTAACTAACATCTTTTCCCCGCCCCTTCTCTTTCGGCGCGCAGACAGATATGGCGGAGTTACAGCAGGTGTCTGATAATTCCGCAACTAGCGAGGAGACAAGCCCGGAGACCGAGGACACGTCACGATCAAGGAGGAGATTCAAGGCATCGAATATGTCTTTGGCGGAGATGGCGGAGATGGTGGACATCTTGGTCAAGGCTGATTATGATGCCAAGCATGGGCCGTATAGCAAACCAAATAGAAGGAAGGCCAAAATCCTCACTAAAGTTGTGAAGAGTCTGAGGGCGAAGTTCGGGGTGAAACGCTCAAATGAGCAGCTCAGAAAGAGGTGGTCAGACCTCAAACTGAGGGAGCCAGACCAGTTGAGGAGCATAAAGAGGATGCTCGCTAAAAGTAAGTAAAATGACGACCTTTCTGCTATTAATCTTTTTAGAAACTGACTTTTTTTTTTTTTAAAGCATATTGGACTCCCTTCCAAAATGTATTATTTTGAACTAGGTTGGGCACAGTAATCGTTCGTTACGTTACCGACACTTCGTTCGGCCACTATCCGTGGTTTTGGCTTATTTAAGACCCCCAAAAGTAATTAGACATCTGCCATTTTTGATCAAGTATTGTGGATAATTTTTAAGTCTAGATGATGTGTTTGTAAGGAGAATGAAATGCAAACTTTAATCAGTGTAAAGGAGAGGACACTCAGCAGCTGCTTCCACATCTGTACTTTGGAGCACTATAGTGTGGGCCACCAGACCCGCCTTTTTTGGGTGTCCCACACAGGTGCATCAGAGTTTATTTGTGGTGCCTCCATGTCCAAAAAATTACATCCAAATGTGAATAATAAACATATTTGGGGTCATAAAGAATGCATTTTTCTTTAAATTCCGCACAAACACACACTTGTACCCCACTTCCAAACAATTTAGCCTGTTTTAAGTTTAAAAATGAGATTTTTACAGTGTGATAAATAGACCTTTGGTTTTATTCTCATAGGGGAGAGAAGACTGGGAGGAGGACACTCCAGGGAGCACATGCACCCCACAACTTCCAAGCAACCCCAAACTCCCAAAGATCCACAACCGAAAGATGTGCAGGAAGTTGAGGTGGAGGAAGGAGAAGTGCAGGAAGGAGAGGTGGATGACGTTGTGGATCTGGTCACCACAACAGGTCAGTATCTGACACCACAGCTTAAGGTAAGCGAGGTAGGCCTGCAGAGTTTTATTAATTTTTTTTTATGGTTTTTAGGGGATGGAAATGTTGTGAAGGATAGCACACCGTTCTCTGCTGACAGTGCCCTCCGCCTCATCCAGCAAGTGATGGAATGTAGCACGGAACTGGACCTAATTAAACAAAGAATCCATGTGATGGAACAAACATTTAAAGACATTCTCGATGTTTTGGGGAGAATTCAATAAGCCATCCAAACACATTTGTTTTTACATGTTTGTTTTTATATTTTTACTAATTTTTTGAGTAACAAAGCAGCCAAAAATTGAATATGCACACAGTGTGTGAACATGTGCTATCTGCCATCAGGGGATATCCATGTACGTCTTTTGTGGGTGCAACCCCTTCCTCGTATCAAAAGTCGGTGAACTGAGGAAGGGGATGCACCCCCAAAACACATCCATTGATCACCCCTGATGGCAGATAGCACATGTTGACAATAGGGATCAGGATTGTAAACTTCCTATTTGCAAAAAAGTAAAAATGTGTGCATATTGAATTTTTGGCTGGGCAAGGGGTGGCAGGACCCCATATTAGGACGGGCACATAGAGACATAGTTTGTGTAACTGAATGTCTCAGATTGCTCAGAGGTATCCAATGTTGTCATTTTAGAAATGCAAGTGGTATTTTTGTATTTTCATAAGCCAAAATTTGACGGGTTGTGGTCAGGCCAACCCCAAAGTAAAACAAAAAAAAATGTGCAGAGAGTAAAATATTTGACCACAAACAACGTGTAGCTTCTTTTTATAATACACTCTAAGCTTATTTGGTTCTTTTGTAAGGTAACATAGTGAAATTGGATGTTATTTACTAAAGTAAAATACACTTGCCACTACAAATGCACAAAGACAAACTAGGAGACAGGAAAGAACAAATAATTAAAGGTTTAAACAAGATTTTTATTGGGATACTTAGACATAGGCTGGCATAGGAATTGCCCCCCTACCCGTGAAATACTCCATGCATTTGTCTCGAACCACACGGGCATTTTGGGGGGGCAAGCCAAGACGGGCAGATTCCAGGCCCGGAAGGGGATTTGCAGGGGAAAGTCCAGCCTCTGGCAAAACTGAGGCCATATATGAATTCGCTTTGCGGCAAAGAAAATTGTGTAGCACACAGCAGCATAACACTACATAGTTTATTTTGTAGTCCGCCAAGTGGATGGAAGTCATAAAAAGGCGGAACCGGCTGGCCATTATGCCGAAGGCATTTTCAACGACTCTTCGGGCCCTGGCCAGCCGGTAATTGAACACACTCTTCTCTGGGGTCAGGGTCCTCTGTGGAAATGGCCTCATAAGATGCCGTCCGAGTCCGAAGGCTTCATCAGCCAAGAAAACAAAGGGGAGTCCTTCAATATTCCCTGCATCCGGTGGCAATGCAAGGTCGTCACTCTGGAGACGGAGGGCAAACTCCGTCTGGATGAAGGATCCCCCATCGGACATCCGGCCATTCTTCCCTACATCAACATAGAGGAATTCATACCGTGCTGACACCACCGCCATCAGCACAATGCTATGAAACCCCTTGTAGTTGTAGTAGTAGGATCCAGAACGGGGTGGCGGCACGATGCGGACGTGCTTCCCGTCTATGGCACCACCGCAGTTGGGGAAGTCCCACCGCGTGGCAAACTCCGATGCCACAGTCTGCCATTCCTGTGGCGTTGAAGGAAGCTGTGGAGTGAAACAAGATGAAATAATATTAGAAAAACAAAGGCATACATTACAAGCAAATTCAAGACCAAAAAATTAGAGACCAACATCAATCTAATTATACGTTTATTAAGGTGTGTAAAAAAAGTATAATGGAAGGCTCATTTATCATATTCATCACCCCCTCTGATGGGCCATTACTAAATTATTTTGGGGGGGGGAGATGTGTTTGGCCACAGGATAGCATTGCAGTGGCGGTGCGTCCAGAGTGGGCGCTGGAGCACTGTCCCCTCTCTCCTGTGCCCATCACTCAGAACAATACATAGGTTCATGCGTTGCATGAACCTATGTATTGTCTATGCCGCACACTATTCAGGTGGATGGCCTCTTGTAAAGCGACCGACATATGATTAATTGCGTCATTTAGGGGGTTAAAATTGCAGAGCAGAAACAGGTATTAAAAAAGTCTTGCAAATTACAACCTGAGGGATGTAATTGGCTTCCTCAAAGAAAAATCGGGGACGCAAGGAGGGGGCATTCCTTGTGTAAACACTGACAGGCAGCTCTGGCAATCATGTTCACCAAGTCTGTTTAATGGTAACATGATTGGCTGATGCAACATGAAGGGAAGGAGAAGACATCAAGGACAGAAGAAGGATGGCGCTGACCACAAGAAGGTAAGTGCAGGGCTGGGGGGAAACTGGCTGCAATAGAGGGGACTAAATGGCTGCATTGGAGGGGACAACTGGGGGCGTTTATTAGGCAACAGAGCAAAAAAGGAGTAAGTTTATTTCCGAAATTGGGGTTGTAACCCCCCAACATTTGGAGCAACAGGCGCCCCTGCTGGAAAAGTTAGTGAGGGGAAATATTTAGGGAGGATAAAAAAGGGGCATTTAAAAACTTCCAGCATGCATGGGGACATTCTCAGCATATTACAATCATGGTAATTAGGGAAGGATGAAAGAAATACAATACTATAGCATACATGTAATACATAAAATGTGATGTGAAGGGAGAAAACTTACCCTAATATAGTCCTCCTGCAGGACTTGTATAATAGCAGAACAGGTGTCTGGGATTATGAGGCCCAGAGCCTGGGGGGAGATGCCTGTGGTGAACTTCAAGTCCTGAAGACTTCTCCCTGTCGCCAGGTAACGCAACGTGGCGATGAGCCTCTGCTCAGCACTGATGGCTTCCCGCATAACGGTGTCCTTCCTGGTAATATAGGGGGACACCAAAGCCAACAGTTCCTGAAAAACGGGGTCAGACATCCTCAGAAAATTCCTGTAGTCCTCAGGATTATTCTCGACGATCTCCCGCAGCAGAGGCATGTGGCAGAATTGGTCCCGCTGGAGCAACCAATTCTTGGTCCATGAACTCCTCCTCACACCATTCATGGACTGGTCTTGGTCCAAAACAAGCAGACCAACACCAAGCGCACGCACAGCACGAACTCGACGACGAGAACGTCCAGGCGACATGGCTAGGAAACGGTCGTCTAATCAGAACGTACAGAGCAGAACGCACTTTAGAACAGCAAGGCCTATGAATAACGAACTGAAATTCAGAAACGAACAGGCAAGAACGCACTGTAAAACAGATACGACCTGCCTAGACGCCCTGAAAGTCAAGATACGAACCCACAAGCACAAACTGAACGGCAGAAAACGATCTGAAAAGTACGAAGACTGAAAAGCGCGAATCGTCTCTTCCCAAACTTTTACTTCACACGCGGTAACACGAGATCAGCAAAAGCAGCCCAAGGGGTGGCGCCAAGAAAAAAGATCTTCCCCTTTATAGTGCCGTCGTACGTGCTGGACGTGAGCGCAGAGAACCACGAGGAAATTGGGAAATGACAGTGTGTACGCATAGAAAGCTTGACGAGAAAATCGACAAGCTTAACAAGAATCTCGTCGAAAAAAACGACGTGTTTTTTACGACGAGAAAATCGGTCGTGTGTACGAGGCCTATGGCTCCCCCTGTTGGACAGTTCAATGGGTGCGTGTCCTGTAGCAACCACTTGCAAGGATAGAAAAGCAGATGACTGTTCCTTTAAAATGGTTGTAAACCCACTTATGCAACTTGCACCTACAGGTAAGCCTAGATTAAGGCTTACCTGTAGGTGCAAGAAATATTTCCTAAACCTCCACGCTTTAGGAGATATTTAGTAGACAACGGTGCATTCAGTCAGAATCCCCATTCAAAAATCCGGATTTGACGGCTCCCACGTGCATGCGCGGAGTGACGTCTTCGCCGCTCCGGCCAATCACAGTGCCGGAGCGGCGCTGTGATTGGCCGGAGCGGTGATACCCGGAAGTAACCTTCCAGGTATCTGTGGAGCGATGGCTGCGGCTGGAGGGGGAGATGAGGACGGCTTCGGGGGCCCCGATCTAAGGTAAGTAATGCATAATGAGCTAGTATGCTAGTCATACTAGCTCATTATGGCTTTGTCTTGCAGGTGTTTTAAAAAAAAAAAAAAGGGTTTACAACCACTTTAACCACTTCAATACCGGGCCTATTCTGGCACTTCTCTCCTACATGTACAAATCATCATTCTTTTGCTAGAAAATTACTCAGAACCCCCAAACATTATATATGTTTTTTAGCAGACACCCTAGGGAATAAAATGATGGTCATTGCAACTTTTTATCTTGCACAGTATTTGCACAATAATTTTTCAACTGCCTTTTTTTTGGAAAAAAATCGTTTCATGAATTAAAAAATAACAAAACAGTAAAGTTAGCCCAATTTTTTTGTAAAATATGAAAGATGATGTTACGCCGAGTAAATAGATACCTAACATGTCACACTTTAAAATTGCGCAGACTCATGGGATGGCGCCATACTTCGGTTCTTAAAAATCTCCATAGGCGACGCTTTGAAATTTTTTACAGGTGACCAGGTTAGAGTTACAGAGGAGGTCTAGTGCTAAAAATTGTTGCACGCGCTCTAACACACGCGGCGATACCTCACATGTGTGGTTTGAACGGCGTTTACATATGTGGGCGGGACTTAAGTGTGCGTTCGCTTCTGAGTGCGAGGACAGGGGTGTTTTAATTTTTTTTTTATAATTTTTTTTTTTTTTTTACTTAATTATTTTTATTTTTACACTTTTTTTTTGATCACTTTTATTCCTATTGTAAACATGTAAACATGTATTGTAAAAATGTAAACATCCCTTGTAATAGGAATGTGTGTGACAGGTCCTCTTTATGGAGAGATGCGGGGTCAATAATACCCCACATCTCTCCTCCAGGCTGGAAAGCATGAGATCGTGAAAATAATTTCACTGATCTCATACTTACTAGCCGCAATCACGGCTTTGTTTACTTCTGAGGACCCGGGCATGACGTCATCACATCGCGCCCGGGCCTCCAACGGTCATAGAGATGGCTGGTGACCATCTGGTCACCAGTCATCTCTATGCTTGTCATGTGACAAGAGAGCGGCACCTGACGATTCTTTCTCCGGGCCCCCGATGGCACGGGAGAGCCCAGAGAAGCACCAGATGGCGGCGGGAGGGGGGGATGTCGATGTCCCCTCCCACGATGCCTGAATGATGCCTCTAGCTGCAGGCATCATTCAGATATCCCCCCACAAAGCCCAGGACGTCATATGATGCCCACCCGGGATGGGAGATCCCATCTGTGGACGTCATATGACTATGGGCGGGTAGGGAAGTGGTTAAGAGTCAGCTAATCTTCGGCTAGCCACGTTGGTGCACTTAAACATTTTAAGTGCACTGCTAATTGAAGCTAACAGTACAAGGGGTACTAATTCCCCCCCCCCCCCCCCCCCGTCGTTGAGTTTCTACGTGTGGAGATGCAAACGCCAGCCGGCACAAGTAAAGCTTGTGATAGTCACACTCCGGAATGGGAGATCCCATCTGTGGACGTCATATGACTATGGGCGGGTAGGGAAGTGGTTAAGAGTCAGCTAATCTTCGGCTAGCCACGTTGGTGCACTTAAACATTTTAAGTGCACTGCTAATTGAAGCTAACAGTACAAGGGGTACTAATTCCCCCCCCCCCCCCGTCGTTGAGTTTCTACGTGTGGAGATGCAAACGCCAGCCGGCACAAGTAAAGCTTGTGATAGTCACACTCCTGGCAGTCAATTACCTAAATTGATGGGCAAGTGCCCGCTCACCAGATGAGGCCTTGTGTTGCTGCTTTTCCTCTCAGCCCGGAGCCCTCCTTCAATGGTCCGTCTCTCGGTGACACAAGGCCCCTGGTTCGTCACCCGCCCGTTCTCTGGATAACAATGGATAAAAGGCTCTGGATGCTGCGGGCTGCAGACCGATCCTCCTCCGGTTGATCGGCGGGACTGTCCGCAGGAATCCCTCTCTGGCTAGGCGATCCGCTCTCAGTCCCAATAGGTCCAGGCTTCTTGGGCCTAGGCACACTCACAACAGGCCTCAACACAGGCCTCCAGCCGGCTTGAAGATGGCGTCCAGAGAGAGCGTGCTATCGGGCGCGCTTGTCTTTAAATAGCTCCTCCCATTGGGCTTTGCGCGGTGCACTGCCCTCTGGTAGCACAGTGGCCTTGTGGGCAATGTAGTCTCTGTGCTAGTTACTGTAATGTAGTCTTTGTCTCTCGATAACTGAACCAAAACAAGTTGTAACTAGCTAGCATGAAATAAACACCGAAGGGAGCCAAACTTATTCACAGCATAGATTGCAGTCTTGCAATGGTAACACCTTTCTACATTCATATAATAATAATAAAAATACAGTATAATGATTATATGAATTTAGTTATTAGACATTCATTTACTTTCATAAAAATAAAAGTAAACCAAATTGTGAGATGCTGGTTTTGGGTTTATAATGCCTGGCAGGGGTGGGGGAGGGGCACATGCAGTCCTTTTGGTAAATGTGACGCTGTAGGGAAGGAGAGCAGTACATGTGATGAGGGGTCCATGCTTAGTGCTGTGTACAGAGCAGAGCCTGCAGGCAAGGCCATATGCAGTATATGCACAACTGCACCCCCTACAGCTCCACCACCACACTGCATACACACAACACTACTCTTCTATTACACATCATTTAGTGACCACACCCCCATACTGACTCTGATATTCAGTGACCACACCCCCCATACTGACACCACCAATCAGTAACCACACCCCCATACTGACACCACCAATCAGTGACCACACCCCCATACTGACACCACCAATCAGTGACCACACCCCCTATACATACACCACCATTCAGTGATCACACCCCCATACTGACACCACCAATCAGTGACCACACCCCCATACTGACACCACCAATCAGAGACCACACCCCCATACTGACACCACCAGTGACCACACCCCATATACATACACCACCATTCAGTGACCACACCCCCATACTGACTCTAATATTCAGTGACCACACCCCCCATACTGACACCACCAATCAGTGACCACACCCCCATACCGACACCACCAATCAGTGACCACACCCCCCATACTGACACCACCAATCAGTGACCACACCCCCATACCGACACCACCAATCAGTGACCACACCCCCATACTGACACCACCAATCAGTGACCACACCCCCATACTGACTCTAATATTCAGTGACCACACCCCCCATACTGACACCACCAATCAGTGACCACACCCCCATACCGACACCACCAATCAGTGACCACACCCCCCATACTGACACCACCAATCAGTGACCACACCCCCATACCGACACCACCAATCAGTGACCACACCCCCATACTGACACCACCAATCAGTGACCACACCCCCATACTGACTCTAATATTCAGTGACCACACCCCCTATACATACACCACCATTCAGTGACCACACCCCCATACTGACACCACCAACCAGTGACCGCACCCCCATACTGACACCACCAATCAGTGACCACACCCCCTATACATACACCACCATTCAGTGACCACACCCCCATACTGACACCACCAATCAGTGACCACACCCCCATACTGACACCACCAATCAGTGACCACACCCCCATACTGACACCCCCAATCAGTGACCACACCCCCCATACTGACACCACCATTCAGTCACCACACTCCCATACTGACACCACCATTCAGTGACCACACCCCCTATACTGACACCAATATTCAGTGACCACACCCCCTATACTGACACCACCCTTCAGTAACCACACCCCCTATACTGACACCAATATTCAGTGACCACACCCCCATACATACACCAACATTCAGTGACCACACCCCCCATACTGACACTACCAATCAGTGACCACACCCCCTATACATACACCACCATTTGGTGACCACACCCCCATACTGACACCACCAATAAGTGACCACACCCCCATACTGACACCACCAATCAGTGACCGTCACCACACCCCCCATACTAACACCACCATTCAGTGACCACACCTCCCATACTGACACCACCATTCAGTGACCACACCCCCAATACTGACACCAATATTCAGTGACCACACCCCCTATACTGACACCAATATTCAGTGACCACACCCCCCATACTGACACCACCATTCGGTGACCACACCCCCATACTGACACCACCATTCAGTGACCACACCCCCCATGCTGACACCATCATTCAGTGACCACACACCCTATATTGACACCACCATTCAGTGACCACATTCCCATACTGACACCACCATTCAGTGACCACACCCCCTATACTGACACCAATATTTAGTGACCACACCCCCTATATTGACACCACCATTCAGTGACCACACCCCCTATACTGACCCCAATATTTAGTGACGACACCCTAATACACACACCAACATTCAGTGACCACACCCCCATACTGACACCACCATTCAGTGACCACACCCCCCATACTGACACCGCCATTCAGTGACCACACCCCCATACTGACACCACCAATCAGTGACCACACCCCCTATACATACACCACTATTCAGTGACCACACCCTCTATACTGACACCACCATTCAGTGACCACACCCCCTATACTGACACCGACAATCAGTGACCACACCCGCATACTGACACCACCATTCAGTGACCACACCCCCTATACATACACCACTATTCAGTGACCACACCCTCTATACTGACACCACCATTCAGTGACCACACCCCCTATACTGACACCAATATTCAGATACCACTCCCCCATACTGACACCACCATTCAGTGACCACTCCCCCATACTGACACCACCATTCAGTGACCACACCCCCTATACTGACACCAATATTCAGTGACCACTCCCCCATACATACACCACCATTCAGTGACCACACCCCTAATCCTGACACCACCATTCAGTGACCACACCCCCTATACTGACACCACCATTTAGTGACCACACCCCCTATACTGACACCACCATTCAGTGACCACTCCCCCATACTGACACCACCACTCAGTGACCACACCCCCATACTGACACCACCATTCAGTGACCACACCCCCATACTGACACCACCATTCAGTGACCACTCTACCATACTGACACCACCATTCAGTGACCACACCCCCATACTGACACCACCATTCAGTGACCACACCCCCATAATTACACCACCATTCAGTGACCACACCCCCATACTGACACCACCAATCAGTGACCACACCCCCATATTGACACCACCAATCAGTGACCACACCCCCCATACTAACACCACTATTCAGTGACCACACCCCCATACTGACACCACCATTCAGTGACCACACCCCCAATACTGACACCAATATTCAGTGACCACACCCCCTATACTGACACCAATATTCAGTGACCACACCCCCCATACTGACACCACCATTCGGTGACCACACCCCCCATGCTGACACCACCATTCAGTGACCACACCCCCATGCTGACACCACCATTCAGTGACCACACCCCCTATATTGACACCACCATTCAGTGACCACACTCCCATACTGACACCACCATTCAGTGACCACACCCCCATACTGACACCACCATTCAGTGACCACACCCCCATAATTACACCACCATTCAGTGACCACACCCCCATACTGACACCACCAATCAGTGACCACACCCCCATATTGACACCACCAATCAGTGACCACACCCCCATACTAACACCACTATTCAGTGACCACACCCCCATACTGACACCACCATTCAGTGACCACACCCCCAATACTGACACCAATATTCAGTGACCACACCCCCTATACTGACACCAATATTCAGTGACCACACCCCCCATACTGACACCACCATTCGGTGACCACACCCCCCATACTGACACCACCATTCAGTGACCACACCCCCATGCTGACACCACCATTCAGTGACCACACCCCCTATATTGACACCACCATTCAGTGACCACACTCCCATACTGACACCACCATTCAGTGACCACACCCCCATACTGAAACCACCATTCAGTGACCACACCCCCCATACTGACACCGCCATTCAGTAACCACACCCCCATACTGACACCACCAATCAGTGACCACACACCCTATACATACACCACCATTTAGTGACCACACCCCCATACTGACACCACCAATCAGTGACCACACCCCCATACTGACACCACCATTCAGTGACCACACCCCCTATACATACACCACCATTCAGTGACCACATCCCTAATACTGACACCACCATTCAGTGACCACACCCCCATACTGACACCACCATTCAGTGACCACTCCCCCATACATACACCACCATTCAGTGACCACACCCCCCATACTGACACCGCCATTCAGTAACCACACCCCCATACTGACACCACCAATCAGTGACCACACACCCTATACATACACCACCATTTAGTGACCACACCCCCATACTGACACCACCAATCAGTGACCACACCCCCATACTGACACCACCATTCAGTGACCACACCCCCTATACATACACCACTATTCAGTGACCACACCCCCTATACTAACACCAACATTCAGTGACCACACCCCCATACTGACACCACCATTCACTGACCACACCCCCTATACTGACACCAACATTCAGTGACCACACCCCCTATACTGACACCACCATTCAGTGACCACACCCCCTAAACTGACACCAACATTTAGTGACCACACCCCCTATACTGACACCACCATTCAGTGACCACACCCCCTAAACTGACACCAACATTCAGTGACCACACCACCCATACATACACCACCAATCAGTGACCACACACCCTATATATACACCACCATTCAGTGACCACACCCCCTATACTGACACCAACATTCAGTGACCACTCCCCCATACTGACACCACCATTCAGTGACCACTCCCCCCATACTGACAGCACCATTCAGTGACCACTCCCCCCATACTGACACCACCATTCAGTGACCACTCCCCCATACTGACACCACCATTCAGTGACCACACCCCCATAATTACACCACCATTCAGTGACCACACCCCCTATACTGACACAACCATTTACCGACCACACCCTATTTACTAACCACACCCCCATACTGGCCCTACCCTATACTACCGCACAGCCCTACAGTCCACACCCCCACCATATACAGGTTACACCTCCATACTGTCCAACAATACAGTAACCACACCCCCTCACTGTCCACACCATTCCCTGACCACGCCCCAATACTCATTACCCACGCCCCCATGCTGACCACACCCCTCTCCGTAGTGACCACACCCCTCTCCGTAGTGACCACACCCCCATACTGAGCACACCTCCATACTGACCACACCCCCATACTGAGCACACCTCCATACTGACCACACACCCATACTGAGCACACCTCCATACTGACCACACACCCATACTGAGCACACCCCGGACCCGTTTTCCGTCACAGGATTTTTGAAGAAGTCCCGGTGTCGGAGGACACCCCGAGAGAGAAGAGAGACCGGCCTGCGGAGTGATCTGCCCCGCAGAGGAGAGGAGTGCGGCCTAGGCATGGAGAACGGAGCGGAGCCACGAGACAGGTGGGTGGGGCCTCTGTACACCGCGCCGGACACTGTGAGCGCCATACATCGCACATGGGCGGGTGTAGTGTATACACAGGGGACTTCACACTGTATATCATCTCATTACCCCCCTATCATATATATTACCCCCCTATCATATATATTACCCCCTCTATCATATATATTACCCCCTATCATATATATTACCCTCCCTATCATATATATTACCCCCCCTATCATATATATTACCCCCCCCCTATCATATATATTACCCCCCCTATCATATATATTACCCCCCTATCATATATATTACCCCCCCCATCATATATATTACCCTCCTATCATATATATTACCCCCCTATCATATATATTACCCCCCCTATCATATATATTACCCCCCCTATCATATATATTACCCCCCCTATCATATATATTACCCCCTATCATATATATTACCCCCCCTATCATATATATTACCCCCCCTATCATATATATTATCCCCTATCATATATATTACCCCCCCTATCATATATATTACCCCCTCTATCATATATATTACCCCCCTATCATATATATTACCCCCCCTATCATATATATTACCCCCTATCATATATATTACCCCCCTATCATATATATTACCCCCTCTATCATATATATTACCCCCCTATCATATATATTACCCCCCTATCATATATATTACCCCTATCATATATATTACCCCCCCCCTATCATATATATTACCCCCCCTATCATATATATTACCCTCCTATCATATATATTACCCCCTATCATATATATTACCCCCCTATCATATATATTACCCCCTATCATATATATTACCCCCTCTATCATATATATTACCCCCCCTATCATATATATTACCCCCTATCATATATATTACCCCCTATCATATATATTACCCCCCCTATCATATATATTACCCCCTATCATATATATTACCCCCCCTATCATATATATTACCCCCCCTATCATATATATTATCCCCTATCATATATATTACCCCCCCTATCATATATATTACCCCCTCTATCATATATATTACCCCCCTATCATATATATTACCCCCCCTATCATATATATTACCCCCTATCATATATATTACCCCCCTATCATATATATTACCCCCTCTATCATATATATTACCCCCCTATCATATATATTACCCCCCTATCATATATATTACCCCTATCATATATATTACCCCCCCCCCTATCATAT
This sequence comes from Rana muscosa, assembly GCA_029206835.1. Classification (NCBI taxonomy): domain Eukaryota; kingdom Metazoa; phylum Chordata; class Amphibia; order Anura; family Ranidae; genus Rana; species Rana muscosa. Next base: position 67,253,332 of record CM055124.1, on the reverse strand, counting down.
ATATTACCCCCCCTATCATATATATTACCCTCCTATCATATATATTACCCCCTATCATATATATTACCCCCCTATCATATATATTACCCCCTATCATATATATTACCCCCTCTATCATATATATTACCCCCTCTATCATATATATTACCCCCCCTATCATATATATTACCCCCTATCATATATATTACCCCCTATCATATATATTACCCCCCCTATCATATATATTACCCCCTATCATATATATTACCCCCCTCTATCATATATATTACCCCCCTATCATATATATTACCCCCCTATCATATATATTACCCCCTATCATATATATTACCCCCCCCTATCATATATATTACCCCCCCTATCATATATATTACCCCCCCTATCATATATATTACCCTCCTATCATATATATTACCCCCCTATCATATATATTACCCCCCTATCATATATATTACCCCCTCTATCATATATATTACCCCCCTATCATATATATTACCCCCTATCATATATATTACCCCCCTATCATATATATTACCCCCTCTATCATATATATTACCCCCCTATCATATATATTACCCCTATCATATATATTACCCCCCTATCATATATATTACCCCCCTATCATATATATTACCCCCCCCTATCATATATATTACCCCCCCTATCATATATATTACCCTCCTATCATATATATTACCCCCCCTATCATATATATTACCCCCCTATCATATATATTACCCCCCTATCATATATATTACCCCCCCTATCATATATATTACCCCCCTATCATATATATTACCCCCCCTATCATATATATTACCCCTATCATATATATTACCCCCCTATCATATATATTACCCCCCTATCATATATATTACCCCCCCTATCATATATATTACCCCCCCTATCATATATATTACCCCCCTATCATATATATTACCCCCCTATCATATATATTACCCCCTATCATACCCCCCCTATCATATATCCACTTGTCCCCCGCCCACTGTCAATTGACGGCGGACGGAGGATACTCTCGTTCTGGGAGGACGTCATATGACGTCCTCCCTTTAAAACGAGCTAGGAGGCGCGCCGCGTTCACAAGGCCCCGGTGCGCGTGCCCGGCGGCCGCGATTGCCCGGGAAACGAGCAGGAAAGTGTAAACACACAAATCCATAACCTGTGAGAGAGAGGGGACCGATGCTGTGTCCCTTGTACATAGGGACAACCATCGGTCACCTCCCCCAGTCAGTCCCCTCCCCCCACAGTAAGAACACATTGAGGGAACATATTTAACCCCTTCCCGCCCCCTAGTGGTTAACCCCTTCCCTGCCAATCACAGTTATACAGTAATCAATGCATTTTTATAGCACTGATCGCTGTATAAATGTGAATGGTCCCAAAAATGTGTCAAAAGTGTCCGATGTGTCCGCCGCAATATCGCAGTCACAATAAAAAATCGCAGATCGCCGCCATTACTAATAAAAAAATAAAAATGCTATAAATCTATCCCCTATTTTGTAGACGCTATAACTTTTGTGCAAACCAATCAATGCGCGCTTATTAGCGATTTTTTTTTTTTACCAAAAATATGTAGAAGAATACGTATCGGCCTAAACTGAGGAAAATTTTATTTAAAAAAAAAAAATGGGTATTTATTATAGCAAAAAGTAAAAAATAGTGTTTTTTTTTCCAAACTGGGCGCTCTTCTTTTGTTTATAGCGCAAAAAATAAAAACCGCAGAGGTGATCAAATACCACCAAAAGAAAGCTCTATTTGTGGGAAAAAAAGGACACAAATTTCGTTTGGGAGCCACGTCGCACGACCGCGCAATTGTCATTCAAAGTGTGACAGCGCTGAAAGCTGAAAAATGGCTTGGGCAGGAAGGGGGTTTTCGTGCACAGTAGGGAAGTGGTTATATTACCCCCCTATCATATATATTACCCCCCCTATCATATATATTACCCCCTATCATATATATTACCCCCCCTATCATATATATTACCCCCTATCATATATATTACCCCCCCTATCATATATATTACCCCCTATCATATATATTACCCCCCCTATCATATATATATTACCCCCCCTATCATATATATTACCCCCCTATCATATATATTACCCCCTATCATATATATTACCCCCTATCATATATATTACCCCTATCATATATATTACCCCCCCTATCATATATATTACCCCCTATCATATATATTACCCCCCCTATCATATATATTACCCCCCCCTATCATATATATTACCCCCTATCATATATATTACCCCCCCTATCATATATATTACCCCCTCTATCATATACCGTATTTATCGGCGTATAACACGCACCGGCGTATAACACGCACCCCAAGTTTAGGAGGGAATTTTAAGGAAAAAAACTTTTAGGAGGGAAATTCAAGGAAAAAAAACTTACATTTAAATGCAGCATGTAGCCTTGCCCAGTGTCCATCTGTAGCCTTGCCCAGTGTCCATCTGCAGCCGTGCCCAGTGTCCATCTGCAGCCGTGCCCAGTGCCTTTGCGATCGTGTCAGTCCCAGCGGTTTTTAAAATTTGGCGCCGATTTCTGTGGATAGGAGCGAGCGGGGCCGAGTGTACTTTGGCTGGACTCGGCTCCTCTCGCAGTTCCGCCCATCTCCACTGACTGCGCCGCTGACGGAGAAAGCCGAGTGTACTTCGCCTAGACTCGGCTCTGCTCACAGTCACAGGCAGGACTGCGAGAGGAGCCGAGACTCGGCGAACTACACTCGGCTTTCTCCGTCAGCGGCGCAGTCAGAGATGGGCGGGACTGCGAGAGGAGCCGAGTAAAGTCGATTGTACTTCGGCTCCGCTCGCTCCTCTCGCTCGTTTTCAGCAGGGGAATTCGGAGTATCGGCGTATAACACGCACCCACGATTTTCCCCTGATTTTAAGGGGAAAAAAGTGCGTGTTATACGCCGATAAATACGGTATATTACCCCCTCTATCATATATATTACCCCCTCTATCATATATATTACCCCCCCTATCATATATATTACCCCCTATCATATATATTACCCCCTATCATATATATTACCCCCTATCATATATATTACCCCCTATCATATATATTACCCCCCTATCATATATATTACCCCCTATCATATATATTACCCCCTATCATATATATTACCCCTCCTATCATATATATTACCCCCTATCATATATATTACCCCCTATCATATATATTACCCCTCCTATCATATATATTACCCCCCTATCATATATATTACCCCCCTATCATATATATTACCCCCTATCATATATATTACCCCCCCCCTATCATATATATTACCCCCTATCATATATATTACCCCCCCTATCATATATATTACCCCCTCTATCATATACCGTATTTATCGGCGTATAACACGCACCGGCGTATAACACGCACCCCAAGTTTAGGAGGGAATTTTAAGGAAAAAAACTTTTAGGAGGGAAATTCAAGGAAAAAAAACTTACATTTAAATGCAGCATGCAGCCTTGCCCAGTGTCCATCTGCAGCCTTGCCCAGTGTCCATCTGCAGCCTTGCCCAGTGTCCATCTGCAGCCGTGCCCAGTGTCCATCTGTCCATCTGCAGCCGTGCCCAGTGTCCATCTGCAGCCTTGCCCAGTGTCCATCTGTCCATCTGCAGCCGTGCCCAGTGTCCATCTGTAGCCTTGCCCAGTGTCCATCTGCAGCCGTGCCCAGTGTCCATCTGCAGCCGTGCCCAGTGTTCATCTGTCCATCTGCAGCCGTGCCCAGTGCCTTTGCGATCGTGTCAGTCCCAGCGGTTTTTTAAATTTGGCGCCGATTTCTGTGGATAGGAGCGAGCGGGGCCGAGTGTACTTTGGCTGGACTCGGCTCCTCTCGCAGTTCCGCCCATCTCCACTGACTGCGCCGCTGACGGAGAAAGCCGAGTGTACTTCGCCTAGACTCGTGTCTGCTCACAGTCACAGGCAGGACTGCGAGAGGAGCCGAGACTAGGCGAAGTACACTCGGCTTTCTCCGTCAGCGGCGCAGTCAGAGATGGGCGGGACTGCGAGAGGAGCCGAGTAAAGCCGATTGTACTTCGGCTTCGGCTCCGCTCGCTCCTCTCGCTCGTTTTCAGCAGGGGAATTCGGAGTATCGGCGTATAACACGCACCCACGATTTCCCCCTGATTTTAAGGGGAAAAAAGTGCGTGTTATACGCCGATAAATACGGTATATTACCCCCTCTATCATATATATTACCCCCTATCATATATATTACCCCCCTATCATATATATTACCCCCCCTATCATATATATTACCCCCCCTATCCTATATATTACCCCCTATCATATATATTACCCCTCCTATCATATATATTACCCCCTATCATATATATTACCCCCTATCATATATATTACCCCTCCTATCATATATATTACCCCCTATCATATATATTACCCCCCTATCATATATATTACCCCCCTATCATATATATTACCCCCTATCATATATATTACCCCCTATCATATATATTACCCCCCCTATCATATATATTACCCCCCCTATCATATATATTACCCCCTATCATATATATTACCCCCTATCATATATATTACCCCCCCTATCATATATATTACCCCCCTATCATATATATTACCCCTATCATATATATTACCCCCCTATCATATATATTACCCCCCCTATCATATATATTACCCCCCCTATCATATATATTACCCCCTATCATATATATTACCCCCCTATCATATATATATTACCCCCCCTATCATATATATGACCCCCCTACACACCCCTATCATATATATTACCCCCCCCCCCTACACATCACTATATATATATTGTGACAGCAGGAAGGTAAAGTCACCTGGTTGCATCCAGGGGGGTAGATATATTTCTCCCAGATTCAGGCTTTACGCCGACTTATACAACTAGGGAGAGAGTTGTATAAGGCTAGTGGGCTCATGGATGACTCATACCTCTAGGGAGAGTGTGGGGCGTCGTGCAGACAGAGATGAGGAGACCAGCTGAACCTTGTCAGCTCATTTAGGCCTCTATAAGAACTCCCAGCTTCATTAGATGTTAGCTCATGCCTGGAAGCAGACCTGTGTGGACTTCCTGGAGAGAGTGAACCCTTGTCCGGTGAGACAAAGCCTGTGTGGCTATTTGCTTGGACATTTAAAACCAGGGACTTAGGGACTAGGACAGCACTAGGCTGATCCCAGTTGTTAGTTAGGAAACCTGTATGTTTAGTCAGAGGTCAAGTTGACCAGGATTTAATTTGTTTATGTTTCTTTTGGCTTTGCTGTGTTTTGTCACTGTAAATAGAAAATAAACCGCACCTTTTTTTTGATTTTGAAAACCACAACCTCCGTTTGCTGGGCCTGTTTTTGTGTGGGGAGCCCATCCCGGGGGTCACACACACCCGCTGCCAAGCTAACCCCCTCACAGTTGGTGGAGAACCAGTGGCAGTTTTTTTTTAAGCCAGCATGGAGGAGATACTGAAGCAGCTGGCTCTAGCAAATGCCAATCAACAGCAGACAAATGCAGGTTTGCAAAAGAGCCTTGCAGCTCATCAACAGAGCCTTGCAGCTCAACAACAGAACTTCGCAGCCCAGCAGCAAGCTCATCAACAGAGCCTTGCAGCCCAGCAGCAAGTGCACCAACAGAGTCTGGAAGCTCAGCAACAAGCCCAGCAGCAATCTGAGGCCCGCTTCATAGACCTGTTACAGAAGCAAGAGCAGAGACTACAACAAATGGAAGCAGTAATGCAGCAACGTCCGCAGACCAGTGAGGAAAGCCGCACCACTAATACCGCGTCCTTTGGGGTGAGTCGTTTATTGACAAAAATGACTGGAGAGGATGATCCAGAGGTATTTTTGACCACATTTGAAAGGACTGCTGAAAGAGAAAAGTGGCCTGAGGAGCAGTGGGCTGGACTGGTGGCTCCTCTGTTAACTGGTGAATCGCAGAAGGCTTACTATGACCTAGAGCCTGACCAAGCAAAAGACTATGTGATGCTAAAAGCTGAAATATTGGCAAGGCTGGGTGTCACCCAGGCTGTCCGGGCTCAGCGTGTGCATAACTGGACTTTCCAGCTTGGAAAACCCCCCAGGTCTCAAATGTATGATCTCATTCACCTGAGCAGAAAGTGGCTACAGCCAGAGACTTTGTCCGCACCAAAGATTGTGGAACGTGTTGTAATGGATCGGTTTTTGAGAGCTCTTCCTACTGCCATCCAAAAGTGGGTAAGCCATGGAGACCCAGAGACGGCCGATGGTCTTGTGGATCGTGTGGAGAAATACTTGGCTACAGAGAACCTGACGGCCTCTTCCAGAGACACTCGGACTTTCCACCCTAAGACCAGACCATCCCCAGGGGCGGATAAGAGGATTCCAAGGGGTGAGGGTGGAGAGAGTGAGAGGGTGGGAGCTCTACCCCAAGTTTGGCGAGAACAGCCTGGGAAATCAGCGGCTCAAGAGGCGGCAAGAAGGATCGTTTGCTACTGCTGCCGGCAAGCGGGACATATTGCAGCCAATTGCCCGGTTGTGGAGGAACCCATGCAGTGTGACTTTCTGATGGGCAGACGTCAGTCGCTGTGTGCGACAGTCGCATGCACTGCCATTCGAGGAACTGAGAAACATTTATGCAAAATGTGTGTTAATGGTAGAAATGTTGTGGTATTGCTGGATTCAGGTAGCCTTGTGACCCTGATAAAGGCTGAGTTAGTTAAAACAGAGGTCTCTGGGAATAGCAAGGTAGCTGTTATTTGTGTGCATGGGGACACCCGAGAGTATCCAGTGACTACAGTGTGTTTCGAGACCCCCAAAGGTACCCTCTCTCATCCAGTGGGCTTAGTATCTCAGTTACCGCATGACGCCATTGTGGGAAGGGATTTTCCGAAGTTCTGGGAACTGTGGGATGATCCTGAGCCCCCCACTGGTGCCCCTATGTACCAGGAATGGGATAGCCAGAACTCCCCTGAGAGTGGTGAGGACTCTCCGGAATTTCCCTTATCAGTATTGGCAGGGGAGACTCAAGAAACTGGAGAGGAGCCCACCTCCTCAGACGAAAACCTACCGTCTGTGGAGTTTTCTGATCTTGAGGTTCACAGGGAAAACTTTGCCACAGAACAGTTGAAAGACCCCGCCCTAATAAAGGCACGGGAAAACGTAGTGAAAATAGATGGCGAGTTAGTGAACCCAGATAATACCTGCACTTACCCATACTTCAGCGTAGAGAAGGACCTACTGTATCGGGTGGCAAAAAGGGCAGAAGAAACCGTTGAGCAGCTTGTGGTGCCCAAACCTTACAGGAAGTTGGTGTTGGAGTTGGCCCATGGGCACATTCTTGGAGGTCATCTGGGGACAGAGAAAACCCGAGAGAGGGTATTACAGAGATTCTATTGGCCGGGGGTGATAAAGGACATAGAAAATTATTGTTCCTCCTGCCCTGTGTGTCAGAGGTCGGCCCCGATGCCACATTTCCGTAGCCCGCTGGTCCCTCTACCCATCATTGAGGTCCCGTTTGAGAGGATCGCCATGGATTTGGTAGGTCCTATAATCAAGTCCGCTAGGGGGCACCAGTACATATTAGTTATAATGGACTATGCCACCCGTTATCCAGAAGCGATCCCTCTCCGAAATACCACGGCCAAAACCATAACCAAAGAGCTATCTCTTGTGTTTAGCCGGGTGGGTATTTGTAGAGAACTGCTTACGGACCAAGGTACACCCTTTATGTCCCGGGTTATGAAGGAGCTGTGTAAATTGTTCAAAGTGACGCAATTACGTACATCTGTGTATCACCCCCAAACCGATGGGCTGGTTGAAAGATTCAACAAAACCCTAAAGCAAATGTTGAAGAAAGTGGTGGATAGAGATGGAAAGGATTGGGACTGTCTACTTCCTTATCTGATGTTTGCTGTTAGGGAGGTGCCCCAATCCTCTACGGGATTCTCCCCCTTTGAGTTACTGTATGGGAGACACCCAAGAGGGCTGTTGGATATTGCCAAGGAAACTTGGGAAAGTGAGAGTTCTCCCCACAGGAGTGTGATTGAGCATGTCGCCCTGATGCAAGACCGAATTGCACAGGTAATGCCCATCGTGAAGGAACATTTGGCCCAAGCGCAGTTAGCACAGCAGAGAGTGTACAACCGTGGAGCCAAGACCCGTACCTTTTCCCCGGGGGATAGGATACTGGTACTTGTCCCTACGGTTGAAAGTAAATTCCTTGCCAAATGGCAAGGCCCCTACGAGATAATGGAAAAAGTGAGCGAAGTGAATTACAAGGTCAGACAACCAGGAAGACGAAAGCCCGAACAGATCTATCACGTTAATCTGTTGAAAGCCTGGAGGGATAGAGAGTCCCTAGTCGCAGACACTTGGTCACCAGCTCAAACTGGTTGCGTGATTCCTGAGGTTGGAATAGCAGCCACCTTGTCACAACCCCAACAACAGGAGGTTAAGGAGTTTGTGCTTCGCAACAAGGAGGTATTCTCTGAGCTGCCGGGACAAACATCTGGGGTAGAGCATGACATCATTACCCCGCCCGGTGAAAGGGTGAAGTTAAAACCCTATCGGATCCCAGAGGCCCGACGGGAGGCAATACGGGAGGAAGTACAGAAAATGCTGAACTTAGGGGTGATAGAGGAGTCCCAAAGTGATTGGTCTAGTCCCATTGTGTTGGTGCCTAAACCGGATGGGAGCTGGCGATTTTGTAACGATTTTCGTCAGTTGAACAAAGTTACAAAATTTGACACCTACCCCATGCCACGTATAGATGAGTTGATCGACCGGCTGGGAACAGCCCGATACATGACGACTCTTGACCTCACAAAAGGGTATTGGCAAATCCCCCTGGCCAAATTGGCCAAAGAGAAAACCGCATTTGTAACCCCAGACGGGGCGTTCCAATATAAAAGAATGCCGTTCGGGTTACAGAATGCGCCGGCCACATTCCAGCGGAAAATGGACCAGATGCTGAGGCCCCATCGGAAGTATGCTGCGGCTTACCTGGATGACGTAATTGTCCATAGCACAGATTGGGCCTCACATCTGCCAAAAGTGCAAGCAGTCCTGGACTCTGTTCGGGAAGCGGGGTTTACGGCTAACCCCAAGAAGTGTACCATTGGGCAGGAGGAGGCCAAATATCTTGGGTACACCATTGGGAGGGGAGTAATAAAACCCCAACTCAACAAAGTCGAGGCCATCCAGAGTTGGCCACGTCCCAACAGCAAGAAGCAGGTACGAGCCTTTCTGGGAATCGCTGGGTATTATCGGCGATTCATTCCCCACTTTGCCTCTAAGGCTGTGCCCCTAACCAACCTAACGAAGGGGAAAGGGTCGGTCATGATTAAATGGACCCCCGAGGCTGAGGCAGCATTCCAATTCTTGAAACAAGCCTTATGTAGCCAGCCAGTGTTGTACTCACCCGACTTCTCTAAAGACTTTGTCGTACAAAGTGATGCGTCAGATGTGGGGTTAGGAGCAGTATTGTCCCAGGTCTGGAACGGGGAAGAGCACCCAGTCATTTACCTCAGCAGGAAGTTGAAGTCCCATGAGGTAAATTACGCCACGGTTGAAAAGGAGTGTTTAGCGGTGAAGTGGGCTCTAGATTCCCTTCGGTACTACCTGCTAGGTAGGCACTTTGACATGGTTACGGATCACGCTCCGTTAAAGTGGATGGCTCAAAACAAGGAAACAAATAGAAGAGTGAATAGGTGGTTCCTGGCCCTCCAGGAATTCAACTTCACAGTAAAGCATCGCCCTGGCGTTCAAATGGGGAATGTGGATGCTTTGTCTCGAGTACATGAATGCCTGATTGCTGGTGTTCCAACCCCGAGGTTAAAACAAGAGGGGGGGTATGTGACAGCAGGAAGGTAAAGTCACCTGGTTGCATCCAGGGGGGTAGATATATTTCGCCCAGATTCAGGCTTTACGCCGACTTATACAACTAGGTGGAGAGTTGTATAAGGCTAGTGGGCTCATGGATGACTCATACCTCTAGGGAGAGTGTGGGGCGTCGTGCAGACAGAGATGAGGAGACCAGCTGAACCTTGTCAGCTCATTTAGGCCTCTATAAGAACTCCCAGCTTCATTAGATGTTAGCTCATGCCTGGAAGCAGACCTGTGTGGACTTCCTGGAGAGAGTGAACCCTTGTCCGGTGAGACAAAGCCTGTGTGGCTATTTGCTTGGACATTTAAAACCAGGGACTTAGGGACTAGGACAGCACTAGGCTGATCCCAGTTGTTAGTTAGGAAACCTGTATGTTTAGTCAGAGGTCAAGTTGACCAGGATTTAATTTGTTTGTTTCTTTTGGCTTTGCTGTGTTTTGTCACTGTAAATAGAAAATAAACCGCACCTTTTTTTTGATTTTGAAAACCACAACCTCCGTTTGCTGGGCCTGTTTTTGTGTGGGGAGCCCATCCCGGGGGTCACACACACCCGCTGCCAAGCTAACCCCCTCACAATATATATATTACACCCCTACACATCACTGTATATACCGTATAACACGCACCCCAAGTTTAGGAGGGAATTTTAAGGAAAAAAACTTTTAGGAGGGAAATTCAAGGAAAAATACTTACATTTAAATGCAGCATGCAGCCTTGCCCAGTGTCCATCATTGCAGCCTTGCCCAGTGTCCATCATTGCAGCCTTGCCCAGTGTCCATCATTGCAGCCTTGCCCAGTGTCCATCATTGCAGCCTTGCCCAGTGTCCATCTGCAGCCTTGCCCAGTGTCCATCTGCAGCCTTGCCCAGTGTCCATCATTGCATCCTTGCCCAGTGTCCATCTGCAGCCTTGCCCAGTGTCCATCATTGCAGCCTTGCCCAGTGTCCATCATTGCAGCCTTGCCCAGTGTCCATCATTGCAGCCTTGCCCAGTGTCCATCATTGCAGCCTTGCCCAGTGTCCATCATTGCAGCCTTGCCCAGTGTCCATCTGCAGCCTTGCCCAGTGTCCATCATTGCAGCCTTGCCCAGTGTCCATCTGCAGCCTTGCCCAGTGTCCATCTGCATCCTTGCCCAGTGTCCATCTGCAGCCTTGCCCAGTGTCCATCTGCAGCCTTGCCCAGTGTCCATCTGCAGCCTTGCCCAGTGTCCATCTGCAGCCTTGCCCAGTGTCCATCATTCCATCCTTGCCCAGTGTCCATCTGCAGCCTTGCCCAGTGTCCATCTGCATCCTTGCCCAGTGTCCATCTGCAGCCTTGCCCAGTGTCCATCTGCAGCCTTGCCCAGTGTCCATCTGCAGCCTTGCCCAGTGTCCATCATTGCAGCCTTGCCCAGTGTCCATCATTGCAGCCTTGCCCAGTGTCCATCATTGCAGCCTTGCCCAGTGTCCATCATTGCAGCCTTGCCCAGTGTCCATCTGCAGCCTTGCCCAGTGTCCATCTGCAGCCTTGCCCAGTGTCCATCATTGCAGCCTTGCCCAGTGTCCATCATTGCAGCTTTGCCCAGTGTCCATCATTGCAGCTTTGCCCAGTGTCCATCATTGCAGCTTTGCCCAGTGTCCATCATTGCAGCTTTGCCCAGTGTCCATCATTGCAGCCTTGCCCAGTGTCCATCATTGCAGCCTTGCCCAGTGTCCATCATTGCAGCCTTGCCCAGTGTCCATCATTGCAGCCTTGCCCAGTGTCCATCATTGCAGCCTTGCCCAGTGTCCATCATTGCAGCCTTGCCCAGTGTCCATCATTGCAGCCTTGCCCAGTGTCCATCATTGCATCCTTGCCCAGTGTCCATCTGCAGCCTTGCCCAGTGTCCATCATTGCAGCCTTGCCCAGTGTCCATCATTGCAGCCTTGCCCAGTGTCCATCATTGCAGCCTTGCCCAGTGTCCATCTGCAGCCTTGCCCAGTGTCCATCATTGCATCCTTGCCCAGTGTCCATCTGCAGCCTTGCCCAGTGTCCATCTGCATCCTTGCCCAGTGTCCATCTGCAGCCTTGCCCAGTGTCCATCTGCAGCCTTGCCCAGTGTCCATCATTGCAGCCTTGCCCAGTGTCCATCATTGCAGCCTTGCCCAGTGTCCATCATTGCATCCTTGCCCAGTGTCCATCTGCAGCCTTGCCCAGTGTCCATCTGCATCCTTGCCCAGTGTCCATCTGCAGCCTTGCCCAGTGTCCATCTGCAGCCTTGCCCAGTGTCCATCTGCAGCCTTGCCCAGTGTCCATCATTGCAGCCTTGCCCAGTGTCCATCATTGCAGCCTTGCCCAGTGTCCATCATTGCAGCCTTGCCCAGTGTCCATCATTGCAGCCTTGCCCAGTGTCCATCATTGCAGCCTTGCCCAGTGTCCATCATTGCAGCCTTGCCCAGTGTCCATCATTGCAGCCTTGCCCAGTGTCCATCTGCAGCCTTGCCCAGTGTCCATCTGCAGCCTTGCCCAGTGTCCATCATTGCAGCCTTGCCCAGTGTCCATCATTGCAGCCTTGCCCAGTGTCCATCATTGCAGCTTTGCCCAGTGTCCATCATTGCAGCTTTGCCCAGTGTCCATCATTGCAGCTTTGCCCAGTGTCCATCATTGCAGCTTTGCCCAGTGTCCATCATTGCAGCTTTGCCCAGTGTCCATCATTGCAGCCTTGCCCAGTGTCCATCATTGCAGCCTTGCCCAGTGTCCATCATTGCAGCCTTGCCCAGTGTCCATCATTGCAGCCTTGCCCAGTGTCCATCATTGCAGCCTTGCCCAGTGTCCATCATTGCAGCCTTGCCCAGTGTCCATCATTGCAGCCTTGCCCAGTGTCCATCATTGCAGCCTTGCCCAGTGTCCATCTGCAGCCTTGCCCAGTGCCTTTGCAGCCTTGCCAGTCTCGGCGATTTTTAAATTTGGCGCCGATTTCTGTGTGGAGAGGAGCGAGCGGGGCCGAGTGTACTTCGGCTAGACTCGGCTCCTCTCGCAGTCCCGCCCACCTCCACTGACTGCGCCGCTGACATACAGAAAGCCGAGTGTACTTCGGCTAGACTCGGCTCTGCTCACAGTCGAGAGGAGCCCAGACTAGCCGAAGTACACTCGGCTTTCTGTATGTCAGCGGCGCAGTCAGAGATGGGCCGAGTAAAGCCGAGTGTACTTCGGCTTCGGCTCCTCTCGCTCGTTTCAGCAGGAGTATCGGCGTATAACACGCACCCACGATTTTCCCCTGATTTTAAGGGGGAAAAAGTGCGTTTAATGATGGGCGGGGGGGTTCCAGCACCTTGTACCTCTGGACCCCTTTACATTACACCGCACCTCTGGACCCTTTTACATTACACAGCACCCTGCACCTCTGGCCCCCTTTACATTACACAGCACCCTGCACCTCTGGGCCCCTTTACATTACATAGCACCGCACCTCTGGACCCTTTTACATTACACAGCACCCTGCACCTCTGGGCCCCTTTACATTACATAGCACCGCACCTCTGGACCCTTTTACATTACACAGCACCCTGCACCTCTGGGCCCCTTTACATTACACAGCACCTTGCACATAAGGGCCCCTTTACATTACACAGCACCCTGCACCTCTGGGCCCCTTTACATTACACAGCACCCTGCACCTCTGGGCCCCTTTACAATACACAGCACCCTGCACCTAAGGGCCCCTTTACATTACACAGCATCCTGCACCTAAGGGCCCCTTTACATTACACAGCACCCTGCACCTCTGGGCCCCTTTACATTACACAGCACCCTGCACCTCTGGGCCCCTTTACATTACATAGCACCGCACCTCTGGACCCCGTTACATTACACAGCCCCCCACAGTACAGACCCCCTCCCTACAGTACAGACCCCCTCCCTACAGTGCAGACCCCCTCCCTACAGTGCAGACCCCCTCCCTACAGTGCAGACCCCCTCCCTACAGTGCAGACCCCCTCCCTACAGTACAGACCCCCTCCCTACAGTACAGACCCCCTCTACAATACAGACCCCCCCTACATTACAGCCCCCCTCTACACTACAGACCCCCCTACATTACAGACCCCCCTATAGTACAGACCCCCTCCCTACAATACAGACCCCCCTCTACAATACAGACCCCCCCTCCAGACCCATAATGTACCTCAGATCAGCGTGGGACTGCATGTTGGGTCCCCGCCCCCTGTGTGGACATAAAGGAGAAGGGGGAGGTGGCTTCACTGTGCTCGGCTGTGTGAGACAGCCGAGCCAAGACTGATCAGATCATCAGTGCCGCGGCCACCTTGCCAGAGAGAAGGGGATCATTGCGGTCCCAGCCCCCTGATGTGCCGACGGGTGTCACTGTCACTCGAGTGCGGCTCCGACTCGCAGCTGAGAGTGCAGTGGGGCAGTACCATCACTAGGGTTGGTGTCACCTGGTGCAGCAAAACATGGTGTCACCCCCCTCCTGTCTATCCTGCCCAGCGCCCTGCAGGCAGCACACGGTCACGAGGCGCACCCCCAAATGACCCCTGTAAATTAAAGTATAGGATGGTATTGGGCCAGCTGGGGCGATATAGGGCAGGCTGGGGTAATATAGGGCAGGCTGGGGTGGCATAGGGAAGGTTGGGGTGGTATAGAGCAGGTTTGGGTGGTATAGGGAAGTTTGCGGTGGTATATGGCAGGCTGGGTGGCATAGGGCAGGTTGGGGTGATATAGGGCAGGGTGTGGTGGCATAGAGCAGGTTGCGGTGGAATAGAGCAGGTTGCGGTGGAATAGGGCAGGTTGGGGTGGTATAGGGCAGGTTGCGGTGGCATAGGGCAGGTTGCAGTGGCATAGGGCAGGTTGCGGTGGCATAGGGCAGGCTGGGGTGGTATGGTGCCAGGTTAGGACTCTATGTAGTGACATGTGCAATAGTGCAGTAACTTACAGCATGCCTGGAGATGGAGACACTTTGGCTGCTGTGTCCTTGTTTCTTTCTCCTTCAGCTGTGAGATCAGCCAGAGTGAATGAGTCTGTGGGAGAAGTGGAGGGGGCAGCGACACCACCAGCTCCGCCCACCAACTCCGGCTGCCTCCGGAGACATTGGAGATGATGGGGAAGACGTGACATGCTGTCCGGCGGGCAGTTGCGGCCCGCCACGGCCCACCGGGCATTTGCCCGGTATGCCCTATGGCCAGTCCGGGCCTGATCCGGGGTGTTTGTGGGGATGGTTGATAATGGGATATTGGGGTTCGGGGATGTGTGGATTCAATGACAGTAACTTTTTTAGCTTAATCTGACAGATTGGGACCAATTCAGATCAGAGCTGCCATACGATGCTGTTTTTTGTCATGCTTTATGGCTGGACTCACACCTATGGCAGTTTTAGTGCATTTTGCAGATTGCCACTATTTTTAGCGCCGCTATACCAGCGATTTGCGGGCGCTAGTGTGGTGATTTTAACCCCCGCTAGCGGCCAAAAAAGGGTTAAAAACGCCCGCAATAAAGCCTCTTTGCGGCGTTTTTGAGGCCCTACCCCCATTGATTTCAATGGGCAGGGGCGCTATGGGAGCGGTTTTTTTACCCTCCTGCCAGCGCAACGCTCCAGTGTGAAAGCCCTCGGCCTTTCACACTGGATACAAAGGAGCGGCTTTTTCAGGGCGCATTGCAGGTGCGATTTTTAGCGCAATAGTGCCTGCAAAGCGCCTCAGTGTGAAAGGGGTCTTAGCCTTGTACACACCGCTAAACTGACAGCTCAGGTCAGAGCCATTGTACTAACAATCCAATGTTAGTACAGCAATCTCCCTGCTGAGGTATTGTGTTCTGACAGGGGGACGGCCCCCCACCAGAACACTCCGGTCAGCACTCTCAGACATTGGTTAAGAGCGCTGATCATGAGCCAGTTGGCAGACCGTTTTTGGTCATGAGCCTTCGACAGAAGCCGGGCTGAATGGCTGGCTTCTGTCGGACCGGCTGCTGTACATACGGGCTGAATATCGGCTGACATTTGGCCCGTGTGCACTAGGCTTTACTCACAGAGCCAGTTATTAACCACTTCCCTCCCGGTCAATGGGAGATTGACGTCCGGGAAGTGGTTGTGTTATCCTGACTGGACGTCTATTGACGTCCTGTAGGATAACAGCCACCGTGCGCCCAGGGGGGGCGCGCATCGCGGCGATCGGTGGAGCGGGGTGTCAGTCTGACACACCGCTACACTGATCTCGGTAAAGAGCCTCCAGGGGAGGCTTTTTATCACGTGATCAGCCGTGTCCAATCACGGCTGATCACGATGTAAACAGGAAGAGCCGTTGGTCGGCTCTTCCTCACTCGCGTCTGACAGACGCGAGTAGAGAAGAGCCGATCGACGGCTCTCCTGACGGGGGGTTCGCGCTGATTGTTTATCAGCGCAGCCCCCACTCGGATGCCCACACTGGACCACCAGGATGCCGCCCAGGACCACAAGGGAAGCACCTAACATGTGGATGGCCATCCACATGTATAAATATATGCCTAACTTATGCCAATCAGTGCCCACAAATGGGCACTGACTGGCACCATCTTGGCACAAAGTTTTTTTGTGATGCCCAGCAATGCCACCCACCAGTGTCATCAGTGGCACCCACCAGTGTCCATCAGTGCCACCTATCAGTGCCCATCCGTGCCCACCTATCAGTGCCCTTCTGTGCCACCTATTAGTGCCACCCATAAGTACCCATCAGTGCCACCTATTAATGCCCATCAGTGCTGCATACCAGTGCCACCTATCAGTGCTGCCTATCAGTGCCCATCATTAGTGCCCATCAGTGCCACCTCATTGGTGCCACCTCATCGGTGCCCATCAGTGCCACCTTGTCAGTGCAGCCATATCAGTGCCCATCATTGAAGAAGAAAACATACTTATTTACCAAAAAAATTTACAGAAACAAAGAAAAACGTATTTTTTTTCAAAATTTTCGCTCTTTTTTTATTTGTTGTGCAAAAAATAAAAATCACAGAGGTGATCATATACCACCGAAAGAAAGCTCTATTTGTGGGAACAAAATTCTAAAAAAAATTTTGGGTACAGTGTAGCATGACCGCGCAATTGTCATTCAAATTGCGACAGCGCTAAAAGCTGAAAATTGGCTTGGGCAGGAAGGTGTATAAGTGCATGGTATTGAAGTGGTTAAGCAATATTCCTTTATAGCTGGCTCTTGATTAATGCTTTACAACTGGCTTTGTTAGTACTGTACTGTTAAATATTTCATCCACAGTCACCTTGGGTAGAATGGTCTCCCCTTCAGCTTGAGCCTGGTACATTGCTGCTGAGGGAGAGGAGTGCCCAGAGACAGCAGGTGGGTGCACACCGATCAATCAGACTGCAGTTACCAAGGAAAAATAAAAATCCTAATTACCATTAGCAAAATGAACACTTTCTGGCCTGGAGCTTCTGATCAGGAGCATCAGATCCGACCCCTTCACTGGTGGGAAAGGTGGGCATACACCAGCCGCACTGCTTTCACTATAAGACCTAAGACCCGCCTCCCGCACATGAAAGCCAGCATGGTTTTCGGCCGCATATAGTGCTATAGTGTGGTGGTGCACAAAGCCTCAGCCTCAGTTTCTCCGTTCCTCTTGCTCTCCTGGCGTCCTTGTTGCTAGGTGGCCGGCTACTGCGCATGCGCGAACAGGGACTTTCAGCGGCGGCCTAGGTTGCCATGGAACGGCTTGGTGGGAGGGGAACGAAGAGACTCTTTCCGCTCCTCCCACCACCGCTCCGCATATGCGAAGCATCCGCGGCCGTACACCGGCCCTGCACGTCAGAACCCGCGGCCGGCCCTGTCACAGCCAGCTCTTCTTAAGACATCCGGCCCACCGGGCAAACGCCAGTGTGCCCTATGGCCAGTCCGGGCCTGACTATATATATATATATATATATATATATATTTCACCCATAGAGATCAGTATTGTATATTAGATCTATAGAGATCACTATATATGATGAAATTACCCCCATAGAGGGATGATGGTATATAATGATTAGTATATAGAGATATGATGAGGTCGGAGATATGTCGGGGGATGGTATATAATGATTAGTATATGGAGATATGATAAGGTCGGATGTAAGGTATAGATAAGATCGGAGATATGTTGGTGAAATGTTGGGGGATGGTGGGAGAAGATATTGGTATTGATGATGTGATGACAGATAGGTTGGTTGGGGTCACATGGTGTAGATGATATTTATATCACCCCCTCTGACTCTATTATATATATTTCCTTTTTTTTTACCATTATTGCTATTGAGGGAGGGGTGTCAACCCTCCAATCTGATCTCATGTCAGGTGACCAGTTCTCTTTAGGAGACATCCGGACTCTATTGGATTGTAATATAGTGGGGGAGGGGGGATGGAAACAATCCAGCTTCTACCCAGTGACACCCGCCATGGGAAAGACAGGGGGGGCTGACATTCCAGGGGGATATCCAGTAAATGCCCCTCCCCACCCAGTGACACACACCATGCCCAGGAAACATGGTGGAGGCTCACATTCCATGGGTCTGTGGCAGCAATCAGGCGACACTCACAATGTCTGAAAGACATTGGGTGGCGCTCACATTCTGGGGATCTGTGGGAGTAGAAAATGTCCTGGTGTCAGTGGGAATAAGCTGCATCATCTTTGGGGGAGGAATAGTGCCCCATCATTGGTGACAGTGGGAGCAATAGTGCCCCATCATTGGTGTCAGTGGGAGGGATAGAACTATACCCCATTGTTGCTGACAGTGGAGGGAATAATGCCCCAAGCGCAGGATAAAAGCAAGCAAAGGGCTGTATCCGGCCCCCGGGCCGCAGTTTGGAGAACATTGGTCTATATCACTGCTCTTGTTTAGTACTGCTTTGCTGTGCAACAGAATTGATAAATGTCCACCTTTCTTTTTTTCTCCTAGGGTCCTTGAGGAACCCATTTCTTTATCACCGAATGTGGTCACTAGAGAATGTGGCAGCACTGAGCATGATGCGCCACAAGCAAGAAGTACAAAACCGGCAGAGAAAAAAAGGGAACACCACTCCTCTAAATCTTCCGTTGTTCCCACCTCCCACCATCGATCTTCTCAAAGTTCCTCCGGTGGGGCCTTAGATCTTCAGGCTGTGGTTGGAAGGCCTAGCTCATCCATCTCCGGAATGACCGTCCCAATACGTTTGGACGCTTTGTCCTATCTTCTAAATAGCGCAGTGATGGGAAATTACAGAATGCCTTACCAAACACCGTACTGCCCACCTTCATATCCGATGTGCTCCTACCCTCA
This sequence comes from Rana muscosa, assembly GCA_029206835.1. NCBI lineage: Eukaryota > Metazoa > Chordata > Amphibia > Anura > Ranidae > Rana > Rana muscosa. The sequence continues at coordinate 67,234,180 of CM055124.1, read as the reverse complement.
GATGGGATGTTCTCCCTATGGCATGTGCATGGGTTCTCAGTATTGCTCCTCAGCCTTGCCAAACCAGTACCCTGCCTACCAGACAGGGCTTTCGGCTTATGGGAACCAGCCAAATATGCAGGCATACCAGCATCCAGTGCCAAACTTTAACCAAAGTATGGGTGATGCATCACAGATCCAGAACACAGGCACCTTTCCTGGTGTTAACCCCCAAGGTGCAATGGCCTTTAATCCCACTGGAATGGCCTTTAATCCCACTGGAATGGCCTTTAATCCCACTGGAATGGCCTTTAATCCCACTGGAATGGCCTTAAACTCTACTGGAATGGCCTTAAACTCTACTGGAATGGCCTTTAATTCTACCGGAACTAGCTCAGCGCAAAACATTAGCGGAGCTGCCCAACCAGATTCTAGCAGCTGGGCCAAGAAACCCTTTGAGAAAGCTGGAACTAGTGAAAAGTGTGGAAGCAACTGGAGCAACTCATTCTCTTCTGAAAATGAGAAGCAAAGCTCTCCTCGAGGTGGGAGGTTTGCAGAAAGAAATAATGAAGACCGAAGAGGTTTTGGGAGGTTTGGAGATAATAGGAATGAAGATAGCTGGTCCAATAGGCAACAGTCCAACAGCTTTGGCAGAGATTTCGGCAGGGGCAGAGGAAGCTTTGGTGGCTCGTCTTGGAGAGGTAATTCTAGAGGACAGAATAAAGAATGGACATTTGGAGACAGGTCCCGTAACGCCGATTTTGGCAATAAGAGGACATTTGGTGAGAGTCCCGAAAGGTCCCAAGACCAAGGAACCTTTTCTAAACGCGGTCAATGGTCAGGCGGCAGAGGAAGAGGTAGAGAAAGCTCAGACTCTTGGCAAAAGAAAAACAGGCAACAGGACTTGCCGATGTGGTCCAGCACAGCAGATACACCAAGCACATCGAACTTCGGCCAAGAAACCAAAACAGCTGTTCAATCTGATGCTGGAGATGAGGACTGGGAAACCGATTATCCAGAAAAACCCACAGCTTCTAAATTGGGTGACACGTCCGAAAAACCAGTTGCGCAGTCGCCTGTGCCATGTTCACTGAAAAACAACTATGAAAAAGTTAATGAATCTAGTGAGGTCCTTAAGCCAGCAGAAGGTTTCACAGAAGAGCTCACCACGGTTCCTGAGACTGAAGAACCACAAACAGATGCCATTTCTGTAAAAAGCGACGCAACAGTGGAGCTGGAAGCGAAGGCAGAAGAAAAAGGTTCCGCTTTAAGCCCAGCTATTACTTCTGAGCATGATGACCAAGATGATGAGATCTACACCTTTATCGTCACTGTCGATGGAGAGGAGGACAAAGGTGTTCTGGTGGAGGTCGATGGAAACAATATTTAAACAAGCAAGGACTTTGGTCTTACAAAATGTTTAATTCTCAACAGATTTACAGTTTATTTTTTTTTCATTTAATCTTGTTTTAACCTTTTAAGCATCTTTTTCCCAATTTCTTTGGATGACTGTTATCACCACATTCACATTGAAAGGATGAGGCATTTGGCTCATAGACTTATGTAGCCACCTTATTTACCTAATTAGGACATTAAAAACATAAAGAGGGTTGTGTTTTCCCTAAGTGAACTTTGTTACAAGGTTACAACCCACTTTATGGTTTTTTAATTTTGGAAGTAGATCTTGTACGACCTAATGGCCATCTTCACACCAAGCTTCCCAACACAAAAACATGTTTAAGGTTCCAATGACTTCTCAGTTGGGTTTTTCAGTTGCAGAATGTATCAGAAGTGAGTCTTTCCCCCCAGCGATGTAATTCCAAGGTTGGTGGAACATGCCTGAGAACTAAGGCATTGGATTGTACCACCAAACGCCCAGTAGATCCAGCTTACCAGCAGATGCCAAGAGCTAAAAAAAATTAGTTTTGGTTGAGGTTGGCTCTTTACGTCTAAAAACTAACTTTTGTGAAAATAAATCCCACCAAAGCTAACTACACTTTCCATACTTTTTTAATTTTGGAAAAAGAAGACCTAATGGCCATCTTCACACCAAGCTTCCCAACACAAAAACATGTTTATGCTAAAACATTCCGAGCACGATGATCAAGGCGAAGAGATCTACACCTTTGTCGTCACTGTCAATGGAGAAGAGAACAAAGTTGTCCTGGTGGAGGTCACCGAAGATAATATTTAAACATGCTAGGGCCTTGGACTTAAAAAAAATGTGTAATTTTCCAGCTTGGTTTTTCTCACAGATTTACACCATTTCTTTTATTGTTTTATCTTGTTTTAACTTTCAAGAATATTTTTCCTGACTTTTTTTGGATGACTTCTATGACTGTCATCACCTCATTCACGTTTGAAGGATGAGGCCTTCTGCTCATAGATGTATGTGGTCACCTTATCTACCTTAGTACGTTAAAAAAGAAGGTTGTGACCTTTCTAAGTGATCTTGTACGACTTAATGGCCACCTTCTCACCAAGATTCCCAACACAAAAATGTGTCTCTATGAAAGGTGTATCCTCTCTTTAATCTGATAATGTTTCTAGTTTTTATGTTGCCAGATAAAAAAAATGCCATGGAAATTGTATATCCTTTCAACCCAAAGATACACCTTGGGTTCTAGGATTTAATATTTTATGTTCCTACCAGATAATTCACAATATGGTTAATCACTTGGTGGCCCATAATCTTGCGTATTACCTTCATTTTATTGCAAATTTAGAGAGCTCCCCTACACTGAAATAAAGAGTAATACATAGAAGGAAGCTTAGCTCTTTAATATAGCCGGGCTGCATTTGCTATCTGCTGATAATGGAACTGGTGAAAGCATCCCCTTGCCAAATAGAGCAAATTTGCAAAGAAATCCATAGTTGCTTGCTGGCCCAAGTTCCTCCCAAGCAGACATTAGTTGGGAAAAGTTTTTCCCCACTAGTAGGTGCTCTGCAAGGTGCCATTATGACCCAAAGATGATAGATAACCTTATGAGGCAGATTTTTAAGTCCGATTCCATTGTGATTTCATAAAATTCAGCATCATTATATTTGTTGGGTAGACCACCATCACGTATACCGTGGGGTCAGTCGTAATCTTTGGGGGTCAGAATATGGCATCTTAAAGCAGCATTTCCTGAAGTAAAGGTCAGCCAGTTTTTGGTTCTCGGGGTCATTTGCATTCCCTAATTGTCATTTAATCTGACATTTTTGGGCATCGTTGCCTGTACTGAATGGCCTCAAGTTTTAAAGTAAAGGGTGAGACCACCCAAAACTGATTTTACACAGTTGTTGAAAGCATCAAACAGTTTCTTTTTTTCTAAGGTTCCAGTGACTTCTGGGTTTTTCAGTTGCAGAATGTATCAGGAGTGAGTCCAAGGTGGGTGGAACATGCCTGAGAACTAAGGCGTTGGATTGTACCACCAAACGCCCAGTAGATCCAACTTACCGGCAGATGTCAAGAGTTGAAATTTCAGTTTTGATTGAGGTTGGCTCTTTACGTCTTAAAGGACAGCTCTGTTAAACTAACTTTTGCCAAAACAAATCCCTCCAAAGCTAACTACACTTCCCATCCTCAACCCACCCTCTTCAGTTGCTCTAGATCAGGGATCTCCAAACTAAGGCCCTCCAACTGTTGTGGAACTACACACCCCATGAGGCATTGTAAAACTCTGACATTCTATGACTGTCTAGGCATGATGGTAATTGTAGTTCCTGAACAACCGGAGGGCCGTAGTTTGGATACCCCTGCTCTAGATCCATAGCCACAAGAGTCATTACATCAAGCTGTTCAGCGCTGGCCCCACCTGCGCATTCTATCCCCATAGGCTTAGATGGAGCCGTATGCCAAATTTCAATATCTGACCCATTCAAATCTATAGGGGCAGAGTGCGCAGTTGCCACCAGCTCTTAATAGGCTTTCAGCAGACAGGATTAAAGGTCTGAGAGATTTTAAAAGTATTTTAGCACCGGAGCTACGTCAGGATTAGACTTTTACCGACTTTTATCCTTTGATCTGCAGGGCTGTTCATGTAAAATGCCCTTGACAATTTCAGACTGTTGCACTTATGTTTATGTAGGATGTAGAAGGTCAGTTTGGATTATAACTGTAATAAAGTTTTTGTGTTCTAAACATTTTTTATTATTTTGCTTTTAGTTTGCCATTGAGCTGTCAGTTTATAATAGACGTCACACCTCCAAAGAGAACGGAGGTCCATATGGTGGCCATTGGACAATCTGCACTGGCCATAAGCAATGCAGTAATTGTTTATGAATATTTTTCAAAATTGGAATGTTATAGTTTATTCTGAGTTGGTGTTTAAATCCCATTCTTCATCTAGATGGTGCACTCCTTCTTACCCCCCATCCCCTGAGCTAACCTGACCCACCCTCTCCCTCCACTGATCCATACTTCCCTCGAGCACCTGCACATAGTTATCCCTGGCTGCATTTGCGCATTACAAACCCATAGACATCTGTAGGATCCCATCTTTTATCTGGGTGGTGCACTCCTTACCCCCATGCCCTAAGCTAACCTGACCCAAACTTCCCCTCCACAGATGCATACTTACCTCAAGCACCTGCACCCAATAATCTCTTTTTAGAAAACAGCACACAAACACTCCTGCGCACAAGTGGATCATCCAGCAGTCAATCTTGCACGATGCTAACACTGGCTTTGCAGCCCTTCATGGACAGGGGTGTCCTAATACCAAATAGAAGAAAAGAAACAAGGGTGCACCAGCCTAGTGTATTATCATTTAGGATAGATTTTATTTAAAAGAGCATCAATACTACTCACAAGTGTAGCAGAAAAAGTCGCAGTACAATGACGTTTCAGGTTGATGGCAGCTGAAAATGGAGCTCGAAACCACATTCCACAGAAGCACCGCAGATAAGATGAGGGCCACTACGGATTACGCGTTTCGAAGCATTACACTTCTTCCTCAGAGCCCTGAAACGTCATTGTACTGCGACTTTTTCTGCTACACTTGTGAGTAGTATTGATGCTCTTTTAAATAAAATCTATCCTAAATGATAATACACTAGGCTGGTGCACCCTTGTTTCTTTTCTTCTACCCAATAATCTCTGTCTGTGTTCGCACATTATAGATCCATAGATATCTATGGGATTCCATCCTTCATCTAGGTGGTGCACTCCTTACCCCAATCCGCTTAGCTAACCTGAACCACCCTCTCCCTTCACAGATCCATACTTACCTCGAGCACCTGCACATAGTAATCCTTGGCTGTCTTTGCACATTACAAACCCATAGACATCTAGCTGGTGCACTCCTTATTACCCAAATCCCCTTAGCTAACCTGACCCACCCTCCCCTTCCACAGAGGAGGCACACTTAGCTCGAGCACCTGCATCCAATAATCCCTGGCTGTGCTCGTGAATTACAAAAAAAAGGTCTTTGTGCCCCTTTGTGACATGAGTCTCATAAAACAACCATTCTGCACAGCTCACCATTGCCTTGTATGTTCCATGTGTTACTGTTGGGGGTTTGCAGTCCTTTTTCTTTTAAAGAGTTTTTGCATAAATATGTAAAAAAAATTCTGTGTTTGCGTCTTTTATTCCAAGTGTTCCTCCATGCGTCTGTGAATAAATGCATGGTGGGTATTGGGTGGATTTCACAGATAAACTTATTTACAGGGTGGATAAAAATCAATGATTTTTAAAAAAAATAATCCGAATTTTTATCAAATAAATTTTAATAAAATGCTTTTGGAGTAAGAAGTAGAGGAGAGCCTGAGCAAGCAGTGGAAGGCGGTGGGAGGTCATCTCCCACTGCTTCTAAAAGCAATCCAGCAGCTAGTTTGCCACTAGGATTCCTCTACTGAAATGGCTTACTCTGATTTCACTGCACACTGTGAGCTTCTCACAAGGTGCAGCAAGTCAGATAGATCCCGCCTTCTTTCCTGGCTGGATGACATCTCCTTCCTCCCCAACTTGGCTGTCCCTGGCCCACCCCTTTCATTAACCACTTGCCAACCAGCAACATACACCGCTGGATTTTTCAAGCAGTTGTAGCTGCAAGCTTCATCCCGGTACCGTTTTTTTAGAGCCGGCGATCAGCTCTCTTGTAAAAGCAATCCAGCAGCTAGGATTGCTCTTATGCCGCGTACACACGACCGTTATTCATGTCATGGAAAAAAATGACGTTTTTCTCGATGTGATTTTTTGTGTTTCCTCCCAAGCCTGCCTTGCATACACACGTTCGTGAAAAAAATTCTCGAGCAAAGCGCGGTGACCTACGAAATGTACGACGGCACTATAAAGGGGAAGTTCCATTCGGATGGCGCCACCCTTTGGGACGCTTTTGCTGATCCTCGTGTTAATAAAGTTTGGTGAGAGACGATTCGTGCTTTTCGGTCTGTTACAGCGTGACGAATGTGCTATCTCCATTATGAACGCTAGTTTTACCAGAACGAGCGCTCCCGTCTCATAACTTGCTTCTGAGCATGTGCATTTTTTTTCCCCTCGTAAAAGCGTACACACGACCATTTTTCACGACGTTAAAAAGAACGACGTGAAAAACGAGCAGGTTCTAAAAAATTTTTGCCCCTTTTTTCTCGTCGAGAAAAATGCTCTGGAGCATACACACCACCGTTTTTCACGACCATTTTTAAAAATGGCATTTTTCTCGTCATGAAAAACGGTTGTGTGTACGCGGCATTACAAGAGAGCTGACCGCCAGCTCTGAAAAATGGAGTCAAGACAGTTGTATGGGTACGTCGCTTGTTGGCAAGTGGTTAATGAAAGGGGTGGGCCAGGGACTGCCAGGTTGGGGAGGAAGGGATCCCGATACAATTTTTTTAGAGCTGGCGGTCAGCTCTCTCAGCTCTCTTGTAAAAGCAATCCTAGCGGCTAACTAGCTGTTGGGTTGCTTTTACCAGCAGCAGGAGATGACCTCCCACCACCTTCCGCTGCTTGCTCAGGCTCTCCTGTCCCACCAGGAGACCCGAGCGATCAGCTGGCGCATCCACTGGCTGGTCGAATAGCCGAACAAAGCCCGGATCGGCTCTCCACTACGGTAGCCCAAATGCGATGACCTGACATAACTTCCGGTTTACCCCGGATGTCAATGGCGCCATTTTTTTAAAATCTAAAGCATTAAAAAATGCAGATCTTGGTGTTTTGAATGCTTTTAAAGGGCAGAGAAGAGATTTGGGGTCCCTCCACAAAAGTGGACCTGTCGCTGCCTATTGCTATGGATGTTTACATTCCTTGTGACTGCAACAAAAGTGATAATTTTTTTTTTTTTCTTTAAAGCAACAGTGTAAACATTTTATCGACTTGGGGGGCTGAATACAAATGAACGCCACACTTTTTCACATTTATAATTTTCCTTCCACTTCACAATTATGTGCCACTTTGTGTTGATCTATCACATAAAATCCCAATAAAATACATTTATATTTTTGGTTGTAACATGACAAAATGTGGAAAATTTCAAGTAGTGTGAGTACTTTTTCAAGGCACTGTATATTACACCCTATTGACATTAACAGCTAGAACAGCTTCTCTCCCTCTTCTTTATGCAGCACATCCGCGATGGATATGAGCAATTCTGATTGGTCGGCACAGAGAATTGCTCTCATCCAACCCGGAAGCGCTGCAGAAAGTAAAGAGAAGACCCTTTTTTTTTGTTGTTTTTTTTGCGACTTTCTGCCTGAATATTTTACCAGCTTGAATTCTACAGATCTATTTTTTTTTTTTTTCATTATTTGATCTGCAAATTTGACTTTTTTTATCTGATTGTTCGGCTAATTTGTAGTATAAAACACAGACTTTTTTTTGCCACACATTTTTTTTCAATAGGTACCTTAAAGCGGAGGTGCAGCCGAAAAAAAAAAAAAAAAGTCAGCAGCTACTAACAGTGTAGCTGCTGACTTTTAATAAGGACACTTACCTGTCCTACTCGCCCGCGATGTCGGTCCCGCCACGGCGATCGATCGCTGCTGCCAGGTCCCGGCTCCTCCATCCTGACTAAGGGAAACAGGCAGTGAAGCTGTAAGGCTTCACTGCATGTTTCCTACTGCACATGCGCCACTCGCACGGCGCTTTGTGAATGGGCGGCTTGCCTCCTGGGATACACACAGTTCCCAGAAGGCAGCGCGCCCCACTCACAAGAAGAGGAAGCAGAAGGAGGCCCACTGAGGACGAGAAGAGGAACATTAGAGGCAGATTAGGGGACTTCCGCATAGCAACAGGCATTTATAGGGTGAGTATAATTATTTTTTTTTTTCTATAAATTTTTTTTTTTTTAGGATTTTTAATGTTAAAATCTTTTCAGGGTGGACCTCCGCTTTAATATGTTTACTTTTACAAGAAGTGCAAACTTTTTTTTATTTTTTTTTCTGTGCCTGCCTACTTAACCACTTCATTACCCAGCCATAGTCATATGACATCCACAGATGGGATCTCCCATCCTGGGTGGACGTCATATGATGTCCTTGAATTTGTGGGGGGATATCTGAATGATGCCTGCAGCTAGAGGCATCATTCAGATATCATTCTTTCATGCCGGTGATTCTGTGCAGGATAAGAATGATCATAGTGGCAGTTACGCAGCTTGATCGTTCTTATAGCCGACGGGAGGGGACATCCCCCCCTCCCGCCTCCATCCGGTGCTTCTCCGGGCTCTTCCGTGCCATCGGAGGCCCGGAGAAAGAATCGTCCAGCGCCGGATGACGAGCATAGAGATTTCCGGTGACCAGATGGTCACCAGTCATCTCTATGACCGTCGGAGGCCCGGGCGTGACGTTATGACGTCACGCCCGGGTTCCCGGAAGTAAACAAAGCTGCAATTGCGGATAGTAAGCATGAAATCTGTGATTTATTTTTCCTGATCTCATGCTTTCCAGCCTGGAGGAGAGATGTGGAGTCTTATTGACCCCGCATCTCTCCATAAAGAGGACCTGTCACACACATTCCTATTACAAGGGATGTTTACATTTCTTGTAATAGGAATAAAAGTAAAAAAAAGTGTAAAAATTAAGTAGAATAAAAAAATAAATGATAAAAAAATGTTTAAACGCCCCTGTCCCCGGTAGCTCGCGCTCAGAAGCGAACGCACACATAAGTCCCGCCCACATATGTAAACGCCGTTCAAACCACATATGTGAGGTATCGCCGCGTGCGTTAGAGCGTGTGCAACAATTCTAGCACTAGACCTCCTCTGTAACTCAAAAATGGTAACCTGTAAAAAATTTCAAACAGTCGCCTATGGAGATTTTTAAGAACCGAAGTTTGGCGCCATACCATGAGTGTGCGCAATTTTAAAGCGTGACATGTTAGGTATCTATTTACTTGGCGTAACATAATCTTTCATATTTTACAAAAAAATTGGGCTAACTTTACTGTTTTGTTATTTTTTAATTCATGAAACCATTTTTTTCCCCAAAAAAGGGGTTTGAAAAAATATTGCGCAAATACCGTGCAAGAAAAAAAAGTTGCAATGACCGCCATTTTATTCCCTAGGGTGTCTGCTAAAAAAAAAACATATATAATGTTTGGGGGTTCTGAGTAATTTTCTAGCAAAAGAATGATGATTTTTACACGTAGGAGAGAAGTGCCAGAATAGGCCCGGTATTGAGGTGGTATAAAAGCCGGGTGTTGAAGTGCCAGATTTTCATTCAACAGATGGATCTATGAAAGTTTTTCAATTTCAATATTTAATTTGCAAATTTAATTTTTTTTTTTTTTTTTTTTTATATATATGATTGATTGGCTGCTTTGTAGTATAAAACACAGATTTTCCACACCATGCCACACTTTTTTAATAGGCACCTTTATATGTTTACTTTTATATGATGTGAACAGCTTCTTTTTTTTTACCAGCTTGCATTCAACAGATATATGAAACTTTTTTAATATTTAATCTGCAGTCTGCATATTTTTTATATGATTGATTGGCTGTTTTGCAGTTTTTTAATAGGCTCCCTAATACTTTTACTGTACATGATGTGAAAAGTTTATTTTCTTTTTTTGCAACTGTCCGCATTAATATTTGCCAGTTTCATTCAACAAATGGATCTGTAACGTTTTCAAGTCTCAATATTTATTTAACATTCTGATTGGCTGCTTTGCATTATAAAACACAGATTTTCCACGCCATGCCAAACTTTTTTTTTTTAATAGGCTCCCTAATATGTTTACTTTACCATGATGTGCAAAGCTTCTTTTTTTTTTTTGCGACTGTCCGCCTAAATATTTGCCAGCTTTCCATTCAATGAATCTTTAAAAAAAAAAAAAAAAAAACCACATTTGATCTGCAAATCATGATTAAGTGTTTTTTTTTTTTTTTTTTTTTTTTTTGTATAAAACACAGATTTGCCACACCACACTTTTTTTTTAAATGTTTACTTCAACATGATGTGCAAAGCTTTTAAATTCTTTTTTTATTTTTATTTTTTGCAATTGTCCGCCTAAATATTTGCCTGCTTTCCATTCAACAAATCTTTAAAAAAAAAATCAATTTTCAACATTTGATCTGCAAATCATGATTGATTGTGTTTTTTTAGTATAAAAAGACAGATTCGCCACGCCACACTTTTTTTTTTTTTAATAGGCTCCTTAATATGTCTACTTTAACATGATGTGGAAATCTTTCTTTTTTTATTTTTAATATTTGATCAGAAAATCAGACTTTTTTTTTATATGATTGTGTTTTTTTAGTATAAAACACAGATTTGCCACGCCACACTTTTTTTTATTTTTTTTTATTTTTTTAGACTCGTTAATATGTTTACTTTTACATGCTGTGGAAAGCTTTCCTTTTTTCTTTTTAATATTTGATCTGAAAATCTGCCTTTTTTTTAAATGATTGTGTTTTTTTAGTATAAAACACAGATTTGCCACGCCACACTTTTTTTTTTTTTAATAGGCTCCTTAATATGTCTTCTTTAACATGATGTGGAAATCTTTCTTTTTTTATTTTTAATATTTGATCAGAAAATCAGACTTTTTTTTATATGATTGTGTTTTTTTAGTATAAAACACAGATTTGCCACGCCACACTTTTTTTTATTTTTTTTTATTTTTTTAGACTCGTTAATATGTTTACTTTTACATGTTGTGGAAAGCTTTCTTTTTTTCTTTTTAATATTTGATCTGAAAATCTGACTTTTTTTTAAATGATTGTGTTTTTTTAATATAAAACACAGATTTGCCACGCCACACTTTTTTTTTAGACTCTTTAATATGTTTACTTTTACATGCTGTGGAAAGCTTTCTTTTTTTATTTTCAATATTTGATCTGAAAATCTAACTTTTTTTTTATATGATTGTTTTTTTTTTTTTGTATAAAACACAGATTTGCCACATCACACTTTTTTTTAAAATAGACTCTCTAGTATGTTTACTTTTACATGATTTTCAGAGCTTTTTTAATTTTTTTATGTTTTTTCAACTGTCCACCTAAATATTTGCCAGCTTTTCTATCAACGGATCTATAAAACATTTTACGTTTTCAATAATTGGTCTGCAAATTTGTATTTTTTTTAAATGATTGATTGGCTGTTTTTTTAGTATATAATGTAGATCTGCCACGCCACACTTTTTCTTTTTAATAGGCTTCTCAATTAGTTTACTTTTACACAATGTAAAAAAAAATCTTTTTTTTTCTTTTTCTTTTTTTTTTTTTTTTTCAACTGTCCGCCTAAATATTTGCCAGCCTTTCTATCAACAGAAATATAAAACTTTTTACGTTTTCAATAATTGTTCTGCAAATTTGTCTTTTTTTTTTAAATGATTGATTGGCTGTTTTTTTAGTATATAATGTAGATCTGCCACACCACACCACACTTTTTTTTTTTAATAGGCTTCTCAATTAGTTTACTTTTACACAATGTAAAAATCCTTTTTTTTTCTTTTTTTTTTTTTTCCCAACTGTCCGCCTAAATATTTGCCAGCTTTTCCATCGACAGAAATATAAAACTTTTTACGTTTTCAATAATTGTTCTGCAAATTTGTCCTTTTTTTTAAAAGGATTGGCTGTTTTTTTTTGTATAAAATGTAGATTTGCCACACCAGGCCACACTTTTATTTTTAATAGGCTCCTTAATTAGTTTACTTTTACACGATGTAAAAATGCTTTTTTTTTCTTTTTTTCTTTTTTTTTTTCTTTTTTACATTGTTTAGTACTCTGTCATACCATGTGTGTACTTAAGCTAAGCCCCCCTTATTTATAGTACAATCTCTCCCATTGCCCTATTGCCCTGCAGTCTTGTATGGCACACATAGTTAAATACTCATAGGTCCCCCTTGCTGGTCATACACTCGACCCTGACACAAAAGTGTCTGCCAGCCAAGCAGGGGTTAAACCTAACTGCCATTGTTTCCGAGGGGGCCAGTTCTCTGGAAAAAACTGTCAGTCTCATCACATCCATTCTCTGGTCCAGAGTGCCAGCTAAGCACATGCCTTTTATCAGGATCCCAACCAGCTCCCAGCTTGAGGGGGATCTATTGACCCTTTTCTGCCAGCTTTTGGGGTGGGCAGTATCCCGTGTTAAAAGAATTTTACCTGCGTCAACAGAAACCATCCAAAGTGACCATGAGCATCATGGGGTTTTTTTTGGACGGCAGCCTAGTCTGATCCTTTTCTGCGTTGTACTCCATCGGAGTGACATCTCTGTTCCCTCAGTCACCTCTTCTAAGGACACCTCAAACAGGTAAGGACTCTTCTTTTTTTTTTTTTTTTTTTTCCATACTGGTGACTTTATTGAGCAAAACTGGACACATTTTCTATTCGTCAGATTTATGAGAAAAATTCTGTGTTTTTTTATTTTTTACATTTTTTATTTTATTTTACGGTATATGGTAGATTTTTTATTTTATTTATTTTTTTATTTTATTTTACGGTATATGGTAGATTCAGGAAGAATACATTTATTTTACAAGGGATTTTATTATTATTCAATCAAATAGACAGAGCCAGCAATTGGACAGTTACATTCAACAATGAATACATGTGAGCATGAAAAGCCCACATAATCAATGTATTGAGCCATACAGTAAAAAATTTAAATAGGAAAATTTTTATTTCTAACAAGAATTTGTGCATACTATTTTTGGAACATAAAGTTTCCAAATTAACAGATTTTTCCACTCACCTGATTTATGAAAAATAATTCTGGCTCCCCTTTATTGAATTTTTTTTCTTTTATGACATTGGGGAGAAAAACTAAAATTCAGGCTAATATACAATTTCTAACAAGAGTTTGTGCATGCTATTTTTGGAAAATACATTTTTCCAAATTAACAAATTTTCTCCGCTTTTTTTTATTTTTTTCTTATGACATTCGGGAGAAAAACTAAAATTCAGGCTAAACAATCATTTCTAATGAGAGTTTGTGCATTTTATTTCGGAAAATACATTTTCCACATAAATATATTTTTAATTCGCCTAATTTATTAAACAAATTCTGTTTCCCAGCATATGGGAGAAAGACTAAAATTCAGGATAAAAATTACAAGAGTTTGTGCAATATTTTTTGGAAAATAACGTTTCCAAATTAACAGATTTTTCTCTCACCTGGTTTATAAAAAAAAAAAAAAAATCTGGCTCCCCTTTATTTTCTTTTTTTTCTTTATGACATTGGGGAGAAAAACTAAAATTAAGGCTAAACAATCATTTCTAACAAGAGTTTGTGCATTTTATTTTTGGAGAATAACGTTTCCAAATTAACAGATTTTCCACTCACCTGATTTATGAAAAAAAAAATGTCTCTGCTTTATTTTATTTTTTTTCTTATGACATTCGGGAGAAAAACTAAAATTCAGGCTAAACAATAATTTCTAATGAGAGTTTGTGCATTTTTATTTCAGAAAATACATTTTCCACATAAATATATTTTTCATTCGCCTGATGCTGTTTCATTCGCCTGATGCTGTTTCCTGACAGACTCCATGGCAGCCTACGTGTGGGTTAATCCCGCCCCTCATACCTCATAGGACCCTTCTCCCATAAATCTTTGCTCTGGGCCAGAGGCCGTGTTCCTTTTTTTCCTTTGTTCCTCCTCCTAGGACCAAGATATAGTCTTACCTTTTTCATGAAGTTTTCCTGTAATCCAGGCCTGGCGGTGTGCACGGCGATACATTGGTGGTTAGCGGTGATCCTCTCTGCGAACAGCGAACAGCTCCCCAGTCCCAGGTTCTGGTCCGGATCGTGCCGTGGTGGTGGTAATGTACAAAGATATTCGTTTTATACGGCAGCCGTATCTCTGTGTTTTGTGTGTCTCCTTATTTTCTATCAAGCTCCAGTGAGTGGCCACGGCGGCTGGAGCGCAGCTGCGTTCCAGCTCGCCGTTTCAGGAAGTCGCTGTGCATCCGCAAGCCGCGAACGAAGATTCCGTGCTTGGTTCGTGCAGGCGCGGTTTTGCCAAAATGGCGGCGGCGGCGGTCGCGCATGCGATTGGCCGCCACCGGGTGGCAGTTTTTCCGGCGCAGGCACGCTGTGGGGCGGTGATATCATTAACGGTGGCAGATTTAAATAGCTGTCAAAGCGGCTATTCCTTGGGATGACTTGCAGGCTTATGCGGCGGTTTCCCCAGGCACTGGTCTCTGGTTTATAAGGTAAATTGTTTGCTGCAGGCTCCCTGGGTGCTGGCTGCTGGCTATGCTTTGTTATGTGCTCTATCATGCCTGTTGTCACTCCTGTTTCTCATAAGGCTTTAATGGTTTATTTCAGTTTTAAACTGCCTTGCCATGGATCTGTCACCGCCCTCCTGTGGCCAACCCTTGCGCTGCAGGTAGGATTTACTGTAGTTCTTTTCTACCTGTGATGCTTGGGTTTACTCATTCAGGAGCTCTTAACCCAGGGGTCTCAAACTGGTGGCCCTCCAGCTGTTGCAGAACTACAATTCCCATGAGGCATTGCAAGGCTAAACAGTTACAAGCATGACTCCCATAGGCAAAGGCATGATGAGACTTGTAGTTCCGCAACAGCTGGAGGGCAGGTTTGAGACCCCTGTCTTAACCCTTTCTTTTTCACTCAGCCCTTCTAGGTCTGAACACCAAAGCACGGCAAAGACCATCCTAGGTCTCAATGTCATCACTCCTCTTCAAGCTCCAGACGTCATAGATCTCCCTTTTAGATCAAGGTACCACAGAAAGGAGTCTAAAACCACCTCTGGGCGACATTCTCACCGCCACTCCAGCCGCTCTGTGAGGAAAGCCTGCTGGGTATGCTGGGCCCAGGTTCCTGAAGGCAAATCGCTCTGCGAGCGATGCTTTTCTAAAGTCACATAAGAAAGAGAGAGTGGAGACCAACAAGTGGAAGCACTGGTCAGAAAGGTGGTCCATGAGTCCCTGAGTAAAGCGGATTCTGGTCATACCCACAACCCTGCTGGCGACACTATGTCAGTCCCTATTAGGGATGATCTCAAGGCTCCAGACCCTTCACAGCCGAGCCATTCCTCAATTGATGCCTCAGACAGTGAGGTGGAGGTAGATGACCCTGGTGCATTTTTTGAATTTGCCCTAGTACCACAGCTGGTCAAAGCTGTCAAAGAAGCTTTGAGATGGAAGAGCACCTCAAAAAAGAACGCCCTAATTTCTCCTTTTTGGGTGAACTCAGCGCAATAATTACCGATGAATGGGGTGGTGTTGAAAGGAAGAATTCACTGTTAACAAAGGTATCAAAAATGTACCCATTTAAAAACAAGGATGTAAAACACCTGGAGTCGGCTCCTCTTATTGACTCAGCCCTAATGAGGATGGTGAGGCACGTCACACTCCCATTGGAGGATACTGTTTCCTTTAGGGATGGCCTGGAGTGGAAAATTTATACCGACCCTCAAGCGGATCTACATTACAGCGGGTATGACCTGCAAATCAGCTCTAGCTCTCGCAGCTCTTTCTAAAGCGATGGAAGTCTGGACGTACGACGTAGATGCTTCTCTGAGGAACATCTCAGAAGAACTGGCCAGGAGCTTACCTATTCATGGGCTAAGGTTGGCGGTGGCTTTTCTGGGTCTGGGCTTCCCTAGACATAATTTGCCTGGTGGCTCGGATCATGCTGACATCTGTCACGGCTAAGCGTGCCTTGTGGCTGCGCCCGTGGGTAGCTGACCCTGCTTCCAAGCAGGCATGGTGCAGGATTCCATTTGAGGGTTCGTCCCTCTTTGGGAACAAATCGGACAGTGCCATCACCCGTGCCACAGGGGGCAAGTCGGGGTTTCCTTCTCCAGGATCGCCGTCTGCTAAACCAGAAGAGAACACAACCTAGGCAAGGTTCAGATTGAGCAAGGAATGCTCACTACTATAGGCCTGGCCATGAGTTCAAGAAGACCTGGAAGAAAAATACAGCCTTCAGGCCAGAAGTTTTCAAAAGGGCCATCTTCCAGGGGACAAGAGACCCCTAAGTCTTTATGATATTGCACCTGCCTAGACAGAGCGAGTCGGCATCCTTGCCTCTCTCGGAAGAGAAAAAGCTAATTCTCCTGTCCTATGCAGACTCTCTTGTGACTCCAGTTCCAGACGACAAAAGGTTTCAAGGGGTCTACTCGCCCCTCTTCATGGTGTTGAAGAAAAACGTCTCCTGGAGGCTAGTTATAGACCTAACCCACTTGAATTATTTTATCTAGAAGGAGAAGTTCATGATGGAGACACTACTCATGATCAGTTAAGCAATCCAACCAGGCGATTGGCTTGTCTCTATAGACCTGAAGGACGCCTACTTCCTACGATAGTGTCAGAATTCCAGAAATACCTTTGCTTTGCTGTGCTGTCGATCAAATCCGTCTGCAGTTCACCTGTCTCCCTTTCGGGCTTACAACATCCCCTTGTGTGTTTTCAAAACTCTTGTTGGCTGTCGTGGCTCTGATCAGGACCAGAGGTATCTGTCTGTATCACTATCTAGACGACCTGCTGTTATCTCGGGACAGGAAACAGTTGCTAATCCACAGATCCCAGGTCATCTCCACTCTACTCGAGTTTGGTTGGCTTCTGAATCTGGAAAAGAGCCATCTGGATCCTACGCAGTCCCTGGTATTCCTCAGGGCACACTTCAACGCTATCAAGAGCACCATCTCGTTACCCCTGGAAAAATCCCAGTGATCCAGGACAGAGTTCGGCTTGCAATGTCGTCCTCATCTCCGAGCCTCTCAATGCCTAAAGATCATTAGCACCATTTGGCAACAACACCCATGGTAAAGTGTGCTCAGTGGAAAATGCAGAAGGGTTTCCTCCAGCAGTGGAACCCAGGGCTTCAGGATCACGCTATCCAAATAACCTCATCCATACGGGAGAGCCTTCCTTGGTGGCTACAACAGAGGAACCTCCTCAATTGTCACTCCATCGCACCTGTGTCTTGGGTCACCATCACTACAGATGCCAGCAACAGGGGCTGACAGAAGTAGCCCAAGGCATATGGAATTTTCACTCTCACGGGATAGTCTCCAATGTTCTGGAACTCCGGGCAGCGTTCTGCACTCTGCAGTCGTTTCACCACTTAACAGCAGGAGACTCAGTCCTCCTAAGACTGGACAACACAACGGCAGCCGCATACATCAAGAGACAGGGGGGTACTCACAGTTTCTCCCTGTCAAAGGAAGTAGAGCCCATCATGATCTGGGCCCAGAAAAACCTGGCCAACCTGACAGCTGTCTATCTCCCTGGAGTCCAGAACGTTCAGGCAGATTCTCTGTCGAGAGTTTCTTCAGGTGGGTCCTGTCCCTGGGAGTCATTCCAGAAGTAGACTTGTTTGCCTCCCCATGCAACTTCAGACTAGAGAGATACTACACGAGGTCTCGGTATCCCCAGGCTTTCAGGTAGATGCTCTGACAGACCATTGGCGGTTCCACAGGGCCTATGCCTTTCCCCCGGTTCCTGTCATTCTCCGGTTTCTGTCGAGACTCAGGATGGAAGAAGCAGAGATAGTGGCAATAGTCCCATACTGGCCAAACAGGCCATGGTTTCCACTACTGATGCAACTCGGCTTCCGGGACCCAGTTCCTCTACCCTCCAAACCAGATCTCCTATCACAAGGGGCAATTCTACATCCATGCCCGGCCCATCTACATCTGATGATCTGGTTCTTGAGAGGGGAAGGTTGGAGGCCCTAGGCTGTCCAAGTAGGGCCATCTCCACATTATTAAATGCCAGAAGAGCAGGCACCAACAGGGTCTACCAGAGGATTTGGAAAAAGTTTTCAGACTACACCTCTTCCACTGCAGGTTCTTGCAATAACCCAAAGATACATGATATCCTGGGCTTCTTACAATCAGGATTGGATCTCTCATTGTCAGTCAGCTCGCTGCGAGTCCAAGTCTCTGTAATCTCTGCCTTTACGGGTGTTTCCTGGGCTAGACACCCTCTTACTGAGTAGTTTTTCAGAGGAGCAATAAGGCTCAGACCTCAGATAAAGCCAAGTTTCTCTAATTGGGATCTTCCCCTTGTCCTGGATTTTTTCTTAGGTAGAGAGTTGGAACATGACGATCAATCTTCTATCAAATGACTCTCTCTAAAATTTGCCTTCTTGGTGGCTATAACATTGGCCAAGAGAGTTTCTGAAATCAGCTCTCTGGGATGCAAGGAGCCATTTCTAACCTTTTTAATTCCTATAATGGGTTCAAACCCCAAAGTGGCATCTGTGTTTCATGACAATCAGGAGATTGCTCTTCCAACGTTCAGATCTACCGAGGATTCCAGTGTTCATCCCTTAGATGTTGGAAAAGCACTAAGTCAGTATGTTGAAGCTACAGCTTCTTTCCGTCAGACCGACCACCTGCTCGTTCTTTTTCATGGGAAGAATAAGGGAATGCGTGCCCCTTCCAGATCTATCGCAGCATGGATTGTTCAGGCCATTCAGTGGGCCTACAAAGCCAAGGGCTTGGCGCCTCCAGAAGCAGTGACTGCTCACTCAACTAGAAGTGTGTCTTCATCATGGACGGCGTCACGTCACGTGCCTCCAGAAGTTATTTGCAAGGTGGTCTTCAATTAACACGTTCATGGCATACTACTGCGTAGAACCAGCCTCATTATCTTCTGTTAAATTTGGTTTACGTATCTTGTCGATGGTGCCAATTAAACCTTTTTTCTTTTGTCCAGCACTCTGCCCACCCGGGTGTGTATGGCTAGTTATTTCCCACACGTAGGTTGCCATGGAGTCTGTCAGGAAACCTGAAAATTTATATCAAATACTTACTGTAATTTTCCTTTCCTGATGGACTCCATGGCAGCAGGAGTTCCCTCCCAGTGGCTGGAGTAGGCTAAATTATGGAACACGGCCTCTGGCCCAGAGCAAAGATTTATGGGAGAAGGGTCCTATGAGGGGCGAGATTAACCACACGTAGGCTGCCATGGAGTCCATCAGGAAAGGAAAATTACGGTAACTATTTGATATAAATTTTCAGTTTTCCCAGCATATGGGAGAAAAACTAAAATTCAGGATAAATTACAAGAGTTTGTGCAATATTTTTTGGAAAATAACATTTCCAAATTAACAGATTTTCCTCTCACCTGGTTTATAAAAAAAAAATCTGACTCCCCTTTATTTTATTTTTTTTCTTTATGACATTGGGGAGAAAAACTAAAATTAAGGCTAAACAATAATTTCTAACAAGAGTTTGTGCATTTTATTTTGGAAAATACATTTTCCACGTAAATACATTTTCCATTCGCCTGATTTATGAAATAAATCCTGTTTCCCAGCATATGGGAGAAAGTCTAAAATTCTGGATAAATTACAAGAGTTTGTGCAATATTTTGGGGAAAATAAGTTGCAGTTGTTTTTTGTAAGGTATGCTGGGGGTTTAATCTAACAGCTGCGGTTGAAACCAGGGATGAGCAAATAGATTTTGCAAGCATGGCAATTTTGCAAGCATGGTCACGGCAATGTTTTGTTCCTCTCTTTGCATAGGCAGGTGCATGCATATCAGAACTGATCTTTTGTGAATTGAATTTAAAAATCCAGGTAAAAGGGATTTGTAAATTATGTGAATCTCTACAACTCAAATATCAGACACTTTATAAATAGAAAAAAATATTTATTGTAAAAAAATATTAATAAAATTGTAATAATTTAAAGTAAAGAGACTGTTCAAATTGGGGTTGAATCACTAAAGGCAAATAGACTGTATATACACACTATATTGCCAAAAGTATTGGGACACCTGCCTTTACACGCACATGAACTTTAATGGCACCCCAGTCTTAGTCCGTAGGGTTCAATATTGAGTTGGCCCACCCTTTGCAGCTATAACAGCTTCAACTCTTCTGGGAAGGCCGTCCACAAGGTTTAGGAGTGTGTCTATGGGAATGTTTGATTATTCTTCCAGAAGCGCATTTGTGAGTTCAGGCACTGATGTTGGACAAGAAGGCCTGGCTCACAGTCTCCGCTCTAATTTATCCCAAAGGTGTTCTATCAGGTTGAGGTCAGAACTCTGTGCAGGCCAGTCAAGTTCCTCCAGCCCAGACTCGCTCATCCATGTCTTTATGGACCTTGCTTTGTGCACTGGTGCGCAGTCATGTTGGAACAGGAGGGAGCCATCCCCAAACTGTTCCTACAAAGTTGGGAGCATGAAATTGTCCAAAATGTCTCGGTATGCTGATGGTCTTAAACGTTCCCTTCACTGGAACTAAGGGGCCAAGCCCAACCCCTGAAAGACAACCCCACACCATAATCCCTCCTCCACCAAATAATTTGGACCAGTGCACAAAGCAAGGTCCATAAAGGCATGGATGAGCGAGTTTGGGGTGGGGGAACTTGACTGGCCTGCACAGAGTCCTGACCTCAACCTGATAGAACATCTTTGGGATGAATTAGAGCAGAGACTGCGAGCCAGGCCTTCTGGTTCAACATCAGTGCCTGACCTCACAAATGCGCTTCTGGAAGAATGGTCAAACATTCCCATAGACACACTCTTAAACCTTGTGGACAGCCTTCCCAGAAGAGTTGAAGCTGTTATAGCTGTAAAGGGTGGGCCAACTCAATATTGGACCCTACAGACTAAGACTGGGATGCCATTAAAGTTCATGTGTCTCAATACTTTTGGTAATACAGTGTGTGTGTGTGTG
Organism: Rana muscosa; assembly: GCA_029206835.1. Classification (NCBI taxonomy): domain Eukaryota; kingdom Metazoa; phylum Chordata; class Amphibia; order Anura; family Ranidae; genus Rana; species Rana muscosa. The sequence continues at coordinate 67,213,179 of CM055124.1, read as the reverse complement.
TGTGTGTGTGTGTGTGTGTGTATATATATATATATATATATATATATATATATATATATATATATATATATAGTCAGTCTAGCTGAAGATTTTTTTCACATACAGGTAGAGTTGGGTGTGCTCAGTTACCTACTTACTTTTCCTGGCTCTCCAAAGCTAGCTATACACTAGTAGATTTTCAAGCGAACGTTCATACGAACATTCCTAGATAACTTGACAAATGTTGTTTAAGTACTTTTGAACAAATGTTGTTCAAAAGTACTGTGAGGGGGTTAGCTCGGCAGCGGGTGTGTGTGACCCCCGGGATGGGCTCCCCACACAAAACAGGCCCAGCAAACGGAGGTTGTGGTTTTCAAAATCAAAAAGGTGCGGTTTATTTTCTATTTACAGTGACAAAACACAGCAAAGCAAAAGAAACATAAACAAAATAAATCCTGGTCAACTTGACCTCTGACTAAACATACAGGTTTCCTAACTAACAACTGGGATCAGCCTAGTGCTGTCCTAGTCCCTAAGTCCCTGATTTTAAATGTCCAAGCAAATAGCCACACAGGCTTTGTCTCACCGCACAGGGGTTCACTCTCCCTAGACAGTCCACACAGGTCTGGTTCCAGGCATGAGCAAACACCTAATGAATCTGGGAGTTCTTATAGAGGCCTAAATGAGCTGACAAGCTTCAGCTGGTCTCATCAACTCCCTGTCTGCACGACGCCCCACACTCTCCCTAGAGGTATGAGTCATCCATGAGCCCACTAGCCTCAGCTGGGCTTATACAACTCTCCACCTAGTTGTATAAGTCGGCGTAAAGCCTGAATCTGGGCGAAATATATCTACCCCCCTGGATGCAACCAGGTGACTTTACCTTCCTGCTGTCACATACCCCCCCTCTTGTTTTAACCTCGGGGTTGGAACACCAGCAATCAGGCATTCATGTACTCGAGACAAAGCATCCACATTCCCCATTTGAACGCCAGGGCGATGCTTTACTGTGAAGTTGAATTCCTGGAGGGCCAGGAACCACCTATTCACTCTTCTATTTGTTTCCTTGTTTTGAGCCATCCACTTTAACGGAGCGTGATCCGTAACCATGTCAAAGTGCCTACCTAGCAGGTAGTACCGAAGGGAATCTAGAGCCCACTTCACCGCTAAACACTCCTTTTCAACGGTGGCGTAATTTACCTCATGGGACTTCAACTTCCTGCTGAGGTAAATGACTGGGTGCTCTTCCCCGTTCCAGACCTGGGACAATACTGCTCCTAACCCCACATCTGACGCATCACTTTGTACGACAAAGTCTTTAGAGAAGTCGGGTGAGTACAACACTGGCTGGCTACATAAGGCTTGTTTCAAGAATTGGAATGCTGCCTCAGCCTCGGGGGTCCATTTAATCATGACCGACCCTTTCCCCTTCGTCAGGTTGGTTAGGGGCACAGCCTTAGAAGCAAAGTGGGGAATGAATCGCAGATAATACCCAGCGATTCCCAGAAAGGCTCGTACCTGCTTCTTGCTGTTGGGACGTGGCCAACTCTGGATGGCCTCGATTTTGTTGAGTTGGGGTTTTATTACTCCCCTCCCAATGGTGTACCCAAGATATTTGGCCTCCTCCTGCCCAATGGTACACTTCTTGGGGTTAGCCGTAAACCCTGCTTCCCGAACAGAGTCCAGGACTGCTTGCACTTTTGGCAGATGTGAGGCCCAATCTGTGCTATGGACAATTACGTCATCCAGGTAAGCCGCAGCATACTTCCGATGGGGCCTCAGCATCTGGTCCATTTTCCGCTGGAATGTGGCCGGCGCATTCTGTAACCCGAACGGCATTCTTTTATATTGGAACGCCCCGTCTGGGGTTACAAATGCGGTTTTCTCTTTGGCCGACTTGGCCAGGGGGATTTGCCAATACCCTTTTGTGAGGTCAAGAGTCGTCATGTATCGGGCTGTTCCCAGCCGGTCGATCAACTCATCAATACGTGGCATGGGGTAGGTGTCAAATTTTGTAACTTTGTTCAACTGACGAAAATCGTTACAAAATCGCCAGCTCCCATCCGGTTTAGGCACCAACACAATGGGACTAGACCAATCACTTTGGGACTCCTCTATCACCCCTAAGTTCAGCATTTTCTGTACTTCCTCCCGTATTGCCTCCCGTCGGGCCTCTGGGATCCGATAGGGTTTTAACTTCACCCTTTCACCGGGTGGGGTAATGATGTCATGCTCTACCCCAGATGTTTGTCCCGGCAGCTCAGAGAATACCTCCTTGTTGCGAAGCACAAACTCCTTAACCTCCTGTTGTTGGGGTTGTGACAAGGTGGCTGCTATTCCAACCTCAGGAATCACGCAACCAGTTTGAGCTGGTGACCAAGTGTCTGCGACTAGGGACTCTCTATCCCTCCAGGCTTTCAACAGATTAACGTGATAGATCTGTTCGGGCTTTCGCCTTCCTGGTTGTCTGACCTTGTAATTCACTTCGCTCACTTTTTCCATTATCTCATAGGGGCCTTGCCATTTGGCAAGGAATTTACTTTCAACCGTAGGGACAAGTACCAGTATCCTATCCCCCGGGGAAAAGGTACGGGTCTTGGCTCCACGGTTGTACACTCTCTGCTGTGCTAACTGCGCTTGGGCCAAATGTTCCTTCACGATGGGCATTACCTGTGCAATTCGGTCTTGCATCAGGGCGACATGCTCAATCACACTCCTGTGGGGAGAACTCTCACTTTCCCAAGTTTCCTTGGCAATATCCAACAGCCCTCTTGGGTGTCTCCCATACAGTAACTCAAAGGGGGAGAATCCCGTAGAGGATTGGGGCACCTCCCTAATAGCAAACATCAGATAAGGAAGTAGACAGTCCCAATCCTTTCCATCTCTATCCACCACTTTCTTCAACATTTGTTTTAGGGTTTTGTTGAATCTTTCAACCAGCCCATCGGTTTGTGGGTGATACACAGATGTACGTAATTGCGTCACTTTGAACAATTTACACAGCTCCTTCATAACCCGGGACATAAAGGGTGTACCTTGGTCCGTAAGCAGTTCTTTACAAATACCCACCCGGCTAAACACAAGAGATAGCTCTTTGGCTATGGTTTTGGCCGAGGTATTTCGGAGAGGGATCGCTTCTGGATAACGGGTGGCATAGTCCATTATAACTAATATGTACTGGTGCCCCCTAGCGGACTTGATTATAGGACCTACCAAATCCATGGCGATCCTCTCAAACGGGACCTCAATGATGGGTAGAGGGACCAGCGGGCTACGGAAATGTGGCATCGGGGCCAACCTCTGACACACAGGGCAGGAGGAACAATAATTTTCTATGTCCTTCATCACCCCCGGCCAATAGAATCTCTGTAATACCCTCTCTCGGGTTTTCTCTGTCCCCAGATGACCTCCAAGAATGTGCCCATGGGCCAACTCCAACACCAACTTCCTGTAAGGTTTGGGCACCACAAGCTGCTCAATGGTTTCTTCTGCCCTTTTTGCCACCCGATACAGTAGGTCCTTCTCTACGCTGAAGTATGGGTAAGTGCAGGTATTATCTGGGTTCACTAACTCGCCATCTATTTTCACTACGTTTTCCCGTGCCTTTATTAGGGCGGGGTCTCTCAACTGTTCTGTGGCAAAGTTTTCCCTGTGAACCTCAAGATCAGAAAACTCCACAGACGGTAGGTTTTCGTCTGAGGAGGTGGGCTCCTCTCCAGTTTCTTGAGTCTCCCCTGCCAATACTGATAAGGGAAATTCCGGAGAGTCCTCACCACTCTCAGGGGAGTTCTGGCTATCACATTCCTGGTACATAGGGGCACCAGTGGGGGGCTCAGGATCATCCCACAGTTCCCAGAACTTCGGAAAATCCCTTCCCACAATGGCGTCATGCGGTAACTGAGATACTAAGCCCACTGGATGAGAGAGGGTACCTTTGGGGGTCTCGAAACACACTGTAGTCACTGGATACTCTCGGGTGTCCCCATGCACACAAATAACAGCTACCTTGCTATTCCCAGAGACCTCTGTTTTAACTAACTCAGCCTTTATCAGGGTCACAAGGCTACCTGAATCCAGCAATACCACAACATTTCTACCATTAACACACATTTTGCATAAATGTTTCTCAGTTCCTCGAATGGCAGTGCATGCGACTGTCGCACACAGCGACTGACGTCTGCCCGTCAGAAAGTCACACTGCATGGGTTCCTCCACAACCGGGCAATTGGCTGCAATATGTCCCGCTTGCCGGCAGCGGTAGCAAACGATCCTTCTTGCCGCCTCTTGAGCCGCTGATTTCCCAGGCTGTTCTCGCCAAACTTGGGGTAGAGCTCCCACCCTCTCACTCTCTCCACCCTCACCCCTTGGAATCCTCTTATCCGCCCCTGGGGATGGTCTGGTCTTAGGGTGGAAAGTCCGAGTGTCTCTGGAAGAGGCCGTCAGGTTCTCTGTAGCCAAGTATTTCTCCACACGATCCACAAGACCATCGGCCGTCTCTGGGTCTCCATGGCTTACCCACTTTTGGATGGCAGTAGGAAGAGCTCTCAAAAACCGATCCATTACAACACGTTCCACAATCTTTGGTGCGGACAAAGTCTCTGGCTGTAGCCACTTTCTGCTCAGGTGAATGAGATCATACATTTGAGACCTGGGGGGTTTTCCAAGCTGGAAAGTCCAGTTATGCACACGCTGAGCCCGGACAGCCTGGGTGACACCCAGCCTTGCCAATATTTCAGCTTTTAGCATCACATAGTCTTTTGCTTGGTTAGGCTCTAGGTCATAGTAAGCTTTCTGCGATTCACCAGTTAACAGAGGAGCCACCAGTCCAGCCCACTGCTCCTCAGGCCACTTTTCTCTTTCAGCGGTCCTTTCAAATGTGGTCAAAAATACCTCTGGATCATCCTCTCCAGTCATTTTTGTCAATAAACGACTCACCCCAAAGGACGCGGTATTAGTGGGACGGCTTTCCTCACTGGTCTGCGGACGTTGCTGCATTACTGCTTCCATCTGTTGTTGTAGTCTCTGCTCTTGCTTCTGCAACAGGTCTATGAAGCGGGCCTCAGATTGCTGCTGGGCTTGTTGCTGAGCCTCCAGACTCTGTTGCAAAGTTGCGTTTGTCTGCTGCTGGGCTGCAAGGCTCTGTTGATGAGCTTGCTGCTGGGCTGCGAAGTTCTGTTGTTGAGCTGCAAGGCTCTGTTGATGAGCTGCAAGGCTCTTTTGTAAACCTGCATTTGTCTGCTGTTGATTGGCATTTGCTAGAGCCAGCTGCTTCAGTATCTCCTCCATGCTGGCTTAAAAAAAAACTGCCACTGGTTCTCCACCAACTGTGAGGGGGTTAGCTCGGCAGCGGGTGTGTGTGACCCCCGGGATGGGCTCCCCACACAAAACAGGCCCAGCAAACGGAGGTTGTGGTTTTCAAAATCAAAAAGGTGCGGTTTATTTTCTATTTACAGTGACAAAACACAGCAAAGCAAAAGAAACATAAACAAAATAAATCCTGGTCAACTTGACCTCTGACTAAACATACAGGTTTCCTAACTAACAACTGGGATCAGCCTAGTGCTGTCCTAGTCCCTAAGTCCCTGGTTTTAAATGTCCAAGCAAATAGCCACACAGGCTTTGTCTCACCGCACAGGGGTTCACTCTCCCTAGACAGTCCACACAGGTCTGGTTCCAGGCATGAGCAAACACCTAATGAATCTGGGAGTTCTTATAGAGGCCTAAATGAGCTGACAAGCTTCAGCTGGTCTCATCAACTCCCTGTCTGCACGACGCCCCACACTCTCCCTAGAGGTATGAGTCATCCATGAGCCCACTAGCCTCAGCTGGGCTTATACAACTCTCCACCTAGTTGTATAAGTCGGCGTAAAGCCTGAATCTGGGCAAAATATATCTACCCCCCTGGATGCAACCAGGTGACTTTACCTTCCTGCTGTCACAGTACTTAAAATTTTTGTTTGTCTTTAGCAGTCAATTAAACTTTCAATCCTAATTTTTTTAATTTTCCCATCACTCTAATCAAAAACGAACATCAATTTGACTCAATTAAAGTGGAAATTTACATTCCCTACCCCCCCTCTTTTTTTGAACCCCCACCTACCTGGTTGCAGGTCCTGCACATTCAGGGCCGGTGCTACCACTAGGCAAATTAGGCAGCCGCCTAGGGCGCACTGCTGCCTAAGGTGCCCGGCCACTGATGTTCCTACTCTCTTCTCTCTGCAGCAAGTCTCATCAGCAGGCAGCCACAGCTACGTTCGCACATAGTGTCAGAGGCACAGCGGTGGCGGAGGTCTGTGTCTGTGTCCCGACTCCCGAATAAATGGAAGCAAGCAAATATTCATTGATGGGTGTTGGTAGACTGCATTTGATGGGCAATGGTGAGGCTGCATTTGATGGGCGCTGGTGAGGCTGCATTTGATGGGCAATAGTGAGGCTGCATTTGATGGGCGCTGGTGAGGCTGCATTTGATGGGTGCTTGTGAGGCTGCATTTGATGGGTGCTTCAATAAAAAGGTGGGGTATACATGGGCAGGGCAAAGGGGGTGGAGTCAGGGGTGGAGCAAATGGGGGGCGGCAAAATGAGGTTTCGCCTAGGGTGTCAAAAATCCTTGCCCCAGCCCTGTGCACATTTGCACATTTAAGGTATTTACCTGCCCAGTGGATCCAGCGTTTTCCTGCTGAGATCCGCTTCTTCTCTGCACCCTCCTTGGTCTCGCACTGCCATCTTCTGTTACGCCATCGGTAAGCTGCCCGGCTCTTCAGGGCTAAGCCGACGGCTTCACCGATGACTTGCCGCGCGGTCCTGCCCCTCCTTCTTTCCCATGCCAATAAAGAACTATGCCTCCTGGGATTTGAGAAGTGTATATTCCAGGAGGCAATGCGGGCATGTCGTTCACCTAGACTAATTACATGCAGGGGGGGGGGGGGGGTGGTTGGGGGGGGGGCTATTTTTACAAAAAATTAAAAATAAAGGAAAAAAAATTAATGCCTGATTTCTGGAGTGGAGGGGTGGATGGGAGGCAACATGCCCTGGAGGCAAAAAATGCGGTGTGAAATTCTAGTGTAAGGCCAGCTTAAAGGGTTGGTTCACTGTTACAGAAAAAATGAAAAGATGAACTAACATCATACACCTCACCCCCCTAGTCCCCGCTGTACTTACCACCGGAGATGCTGAGCTGTCAACCCCGACCCAGCCAGTCCAGCGGTCTTGGGATTTAAAATTCCTGCTCTTCTTCGTCAGTGCTTCCGGGACAGACCAGATTGATTGTGTTTGGTCAGAGCTGTCACATTGACCAATTAGAATTCATCTGGTCCATCCTGGAAGCGCTGAAGTAGAAGGGTGGGGAATTCAAATCCCTGGACCACCAGACTGGCTGTGTGGGCACTGACAACTCTGGAAACCCCCCGGAGGTAATTCCAGTGGTCACCGGGAGGGTGTACGGTGTTAGTTCACCTTTTTTCTGTAAAGGATGACCAACACTTTAAGGCAGGGTTTCTCAAACAGGGTTCCATGGAACCCTAGATTTCCTTTGGAGGTCGCTAGGGGTTTCTTGAGCTATGAGCAAGTTCTACCTCTCAGATAAGCTCGCACTGACACCATTGATCTTTTTGGCTGTAATTGGCGCGTACACACAATCGGACATTTCGACAACAAAACCATGGATTTGTTTCAGACGGATGTTCGCTCAAACTTGTCTTGCATACACACGGTCACACAAATGTTGTCGGAAATTGCGAACGCCAACGGTGACGTACAACACTACGACGAGCCGAGAAAAATTAAGTTCAATGATTCCGAGCATGCGTAGAATTTTTGTGCGTCCAATTGTGTACACACGGTCGGAATATCCGACAACAAGTCTTGTTGTCGGAAAATTTGAGAACCAGCTCTCAAATTTTTGTTGTCGGAAATTCCGACAGCAAATGTCTGATGGAGCCTTGACACAGTCGGAATATCCGACCAAAAGCTCCCATCGAACATTTGTTGTCGGAAATTCCGAGCGTGTGTACGCGGCATTAGAGGTAGTTTTTTTCAATGACCACAAGTGTAAGAAGCATTCTTCCCATGACCATCACACTAATGTATCATGAGTTGTAGATATAGTCATTTTTAGCAGGGGTTGCCTGAGAACCGGAAAGTTTTCTTGTTCATACATCACGGGACACAGAGCAGCATAGTCATTACTATGTGGGTTATATAGAATTACCTTCAGGTGCTGGCACTGGCAACTTCCAAAACAGGAAGTACCCTCCCCTATATAAGCCCCTCCCATCCGGGAGTACCTCAGTTTTTTGCCAGTGTCTAAGGTGTTGGCCAAGGTTAACATGTATTCATCTGGGCTTGTGTACAGGTTCTCTGGGCCTTAGCAAGCTATTCCGGATCCGACCAAAAAAGCTTCATAGCTAAACGGTCGGTACCCGGGCCTTGCAGAGAAGAGCAGGGTTTTGCCTGTAATGCCTCTCTTAGGAGGGCTGGACCCTGGGATCCAGAGCTCTGGTCATACCCAAAACCAAGAGGCTATCTGTGCAGGGTGCTATACAGGTCCAGGGGAGTGGAATCCTTGGGAACCCGGTCCCTGAAGGTCTAGTACAATGCCTGCCGTGAGAGGTGAAGTTTGGGCTTCTGTGGACCAAACAAAGTCCTGCGGCGGGGAAAAGGTAAGTGGGGGCCCCTCAGGAACTTGGTTCTATTGAGGGGACCCCCAAGCCTAATATGTCTTTCTGCCTGTTACCTAAAAGGTATTCCCGCTAATAGCTGTATATGCCTAAGAAATCCTAGAAATGTCTTTTCATAAAGGAAGTTTTAAAAACTGTAAACCTGGAAATGTTTTTCATAAAGGAGGTTTTAAAAAAAAAAAGACAAAAGTGCGGTACCTGTGTTTGTCCACTGGAGGCCGCTGTGGAACGTCTTTTTTCTTGGGACTATTTCCTTCCATGGTGAAAGTCCAGGCAGATGAGTGAGCTCTCTATCAGGGAAGCTGCATTCCTCTGTCATGCTGCCAAGTAGTTTCCTTCCATCCCCGAGTCCTGTGAAACAGGGACCCTGGCTCCTCTCCCTACATGGCGCCAAGAGCGCACACGTGCACGCGCGCGCGCGCGCACACACGCTTTATTTTTAAAAGATTTAGCTTCAAAAAAGGGGGCGGAGCCTGGCGGATGACGCGCTCTGTGCGCCCAGCGCTTCTGCGCATGTGCGGGCGTCCCAGCAAGATAAAAGGACTCAGTCCACGCTGCTTGCTATGGACACAGAGCATGAAAAGGAGCTGGTAGCATGGTATAGGGGCTTACAGCGGGCGGTTGATACAGGCATCTCCAGAAAGACGCATTAGTAGACACCCACTGATGTACATAGCAGCAAAATTGCATTAGACTATTTCAGGTATTGCGGCTGGAATACCTCAGCTTTGAACTAAGGAATATGCCGCCTAAAAAACTCCGAGATATACCTCTCAGGAAGTGTAGGGGGTCTCCATCGGGCTCTGAGGATCTGGAGCAGTCATCTGCACCATCCTCCCCTGAGAAATCAGAGGTTAATACCCATAAGGAACCCCCGGGAGTGCCAGGTACTGCGGCTGTCCTCAGTCCACCTGCTCCTGCATATATAACAGAGGAGGTTTTTTCCTCAACTCTGGAGGGATTGGAGCAGAGATTGGCAGCATTGATCGCTTCTTCTCTACAGGAAAGAAAGCGCGCCAGATCTCCATCACCTCCATTAGAGTGCCTGTTGGCAGAGCAACAGTCCCAGGAAGGGACCGACCTACCTGAAGGGGATCAGGAGGAGGTTAACTCTGTTTTTGAGGAATCGACAGTAGATGAACCATTTTCAGCATCACAGACTGAAAGATTGTGGGTCCAGACCCTAACTGACATGGTTCGATCTGCATTTAAAATGCCTCTTGTTGAACCATCAACTACTGCTGTCTCCTCATTGGGGTCGCTAAAAGCTCCCCAGGTTAATTGCTCCTTTCCAATACATCCATTATTGGAAGGACTTATATACCAGGACTGGGAACATCCTGATAAACTATTTGTTCCGCCTAAAAAAATTCCGGTGATCTATCCCATGGAGGAAAAGTTCACCCAGAGATGGAATGTTCCTACGGTGGATGCAGCCATCTCTTCTGTGAACAAATCACTGACATGTCCAGTAGATAATGTTCAAATGTTCAAAGATCCAGTGGATAAAAAATTGGAATCTTTATTAAAATCTGCTTTTTCCACAGCAGGGGCTGTTACACAGCCAGCAGTGGCAGCTATTGGGGTCTGCCAAGCTTTAAAGGATCAAATGAAAATGGTCCTGAGGGATTTGCCAGACCAGCAGGCCCAGGCTCTGGCTGATCTGCCTAGAGCATTATGCTTTGCGGTTGACGCCATCAAGGATTCTATCCATCAGGCCTCCCGCCTCACGCTGTCTTTGGTACATATGCGTAGGCTTCTGTGGCTCAAAAACTGGTCTGCTGAAGCTCCCTGTAAGAAGCTCTTAGTTAGCTTCCCATTTCATGGGGAACGCCTTTTTGGCGAGGACCTGGATAAGTATATCCAGAAGATTTCCAGTGGTAAAAGTACTCTCTTACCGTGTAAGAAGAGGTCTAGGGGTCCATCTTTTAAGAGGACTACCTCTCCTATCCCTGCGACGTCTGCTACTAAGCAGTTCCGACGGCCTCCTCGGTCAAACTCAGGGGGTAAAAATCAGGGACAGTCACAGGGTAATAAGAAACCCTGGATCCGAAGGGGTACTAAACCAGCCTCCAAGTCAAGCCTATGAAGGGCTGCCCCCACTCAAACGGGTGGGGGGAAGACTTCAGTTGTTCGCAGAGACCGGGCGGGAGACGATCAAAGGCAGATGGGTGCTCTCCGCAGTAACTCTGGGATACAAGTTGGAGTTAAAAGAGTCTCCTCCTTCCCATTTTATGTGGTCAGGCATGCCAAGAGACCATCTGAAAAGAGGGTCTCTCCTATTGGCGTTAGAACAACTATTGCTCCAAGGAGTAATTATGGAGGTTCCTATGGAAGAGTGGGGGTTGGGTTTCTACTCAAACCTTTTCACAGTCCCGAAGCCAAACGGGGACATAAGACCCATATTGGACCTAAAGAGTCTAAACAAATTTCTAAACGTCCGGTCTTTCCGGATGGAGTCGATCCGATCGGTCACCGCTGCCCTACAAGGGGAGGAATGGTTAGCCTCGATCGACATCAAAGATGCTTACTTGCATGTTCCCATCTTTCCAGGTCATCAAAAATTTCTACGCTTTGCAGTAGAAGGGCGCCATTTTCAGTTCAGAGCCTTACCATTCGGTCTGGCCACAGCACCACGAGTGTTCACAAAAATTCTGGCCCCACTGTTGGCCGATCTAAGAACACGAGGTGTAACGATAATGGCATACCTAGACGACCTGTTGTTGATGGACCACTCAGTTGCCAAGCTAGAAGTGGTAATTGTCGATACAATCAAGTATCTAGAATCTCACGGTTGGGTCATCAACCTGGACAAGTCAGCCCTACAGCCAGTGAAAAACCTGGTATATCTAGGGCTACGGCTGGATTCAGACCAGAGGAAGATTTTCTTACCTCTAGACAAGGTATCCTCTTTGAGGGGCTTGGTCCGTCTGCTTTGTGCAAAAAGACAGCCGTCCATACGCCTGTGCATGAGGCTGCTAGGAAAGATGGTAGCATCATTCGAAGCTGTGCCATACGCCCAATTCCACTCAAGGAATTTACAGAGGGCCATATTGTCAGCCTGGAACGGAAAAGTTCAGGCTCTAGACTTCCCGATGGCTTTGTCCCCTTCCGTTCGGAAGAGTCTCTGCTGGTGGTTGATCCCCCAGAATCTCCAGAAGGGAAAACCCTTCAGCCCGATATCTTGGAAGGTGGTCACTACAGATGCCAGCCTTATAGGCTGGGGGGCAGTACTGGAGCAATGGTCTCTCCAGGGCAGATGGTCAAATGTAGTAAAAACCCTGCCCATCAATCTCTTAGAGATACGAGCAGCCCGGTACGCCCTAGTAGCCTGGACATCCAGACTCCAAGGGTCCCCTGTCAGAATTCAATCAGACAATGCCACAGCAGTGGCATATATCAATCATCAGGGAGGCACCAGGAGTCGTGTAGCTCAGAGGGAAGTAAGTCACATCCTGGAATGGGCAGAAAAGCATGTCCCATGTATATCAGCTGTCTTCATTCCAGGGGTGGAGAATTGGAAGGCGGACTTTCTGAGTCGCCAACAGTTATGCCCAGGGGAATGGTCCCTTCATCCCGAGGTCTTCCGAGCAATATGTCAGCGGTGGGGAACACCGGATGTAGATCTGCTAGCATCCAGATTCAACGCAAAGGTGGACAGATTTGTCTCCCGGACAAGGGATCCCCTCGCTTGCGGCTCGGATGCTCTGGTGTTCCCTTGGGATCAGTTCAGACTGATATATGCATTCCCTCCGCTACAATTGTTGCCTCGACTCCTTCGCAGAGTCAGGTTGGAGAAGAAGCCGGTGATCCTGGTGGCTCCAGCGTGGCCCCGAAGGGCCTGGAGATCATCAAAATGTCTGTGGGGAGTCCTTGGACCCTTACACGTTGTCCGGACCTGCTTTCGCAAGGACCGATATACCACCCTTCCTTACTAACTCTAAGTTTAACGGCCTGGCTATTGAATCCCACATCCTAAAGAAGAGAGGTCTCTCTAACTCTGTGGTATCAACTATAATCAATGCCAGGAAGCCTGTATCCAGGCAGATCTACTATAGAGTTTGGAAGGCGTACATCACTTGGTGCGAGGCCAGAAAATGGCATCCACGTAAGTACGTTATAGGCAGAATTCTGGACTTCCTGCAGTGGGCTGTAGACAGGAAGTTTGCCTTAAGTACTATCAAGGGCCAGGTTTCGGCCTTATCAATACTATTTCAAAGGCCCCTGGCTATGCATTCACTTGTCAAATCCTTTATGCAAGGGGTGACTCGTATTATTCCACCGATTAAAGCTCCCATATGCCCATGGGATCTAAATTTGGTTCTGTCGGTTCTGCAGAAGCAGCCATTTGAACCTTTGCGGCACATTTCCTTGGTTCTACTCACCAGAAAATTGATATTTTTAGTAGCCATATGCTCGGCTAGAAGAGTGTCGGAATTAGCCGCCATGTCCTGTAAGGAGCCATATCTGGTTATTCATAAGGACAGAGTAGTATTACGCCCTCACCCAGCCTTTCTTCCTAAGGTGGTATCGAGGTTTCACTTGAACCAGGATGTGGTTCTTCCTTCTTTTTTCCCCAAACCAAGCTCGGTAGAGGAAAAGTTATTGCATTCTTTGGATGTAGTAAGAGCAGTTAAAGCTTATCTAAAAGCCACTGCTCAGATTCGTAGAACGGATTCTTTGTTTGTTCTGCCGGAAGGCCCCAGAAAGGGTCAGGCAGCATCAAAATCTACTTTAGCCAAGTGGATTCGACAGGTCATAATACAAGCCTATGGCTTGAGAAGTAGACCGCCTCCGTTCAAAGTTAGGGCGCACTCCACGAGAGCAGTTGGAACTTCATGGGCAGTGCATCACCAGGCCTCCCTGGCTCAAATTTGTAAGGCCGCAACATGGTCTTCAGTACACACGTTTACTAGGTTCTACCAGGTGGACGTTAGAAGTCAGGAGGATGTCGCCTTTGGGCGCAGTGTGTTGCAGGCCGCAAAAGATCCTCATGCCTGATGGCGCCCAGCTTATGTATGGTGTATCCCCCCCCTCATTTGGCATTGCTTTGGGACGTCCCACATAGTAATGACTATGCTGCTCTGTGTCCCGTGATGTATGAACAAGAAAGTAGGATTTTTAAAACAGCTTACCTGTAAAATCCTTTTCTTGGAGTACATCACGGGACACAGAGCTCCCACCCCTCTTTTTGGGGACACGTATTGCTTTGCTACAAAACTGAGGTACTCCCGGATGGGAGGGGCTTATATAGGGGAGGGTACTTCCTGTTTTGGAAGTTGCCAGTGCCAGCACCTGAAGGTAATTCTATATAACCCACATAGTAATGACTATGCTGCTCTGTGTCCCGTGATGTACTCCAAGAAAAGGATTTTACAGGTAAGCTGTTTTAAAAATCCTACTATTTCAAGGGTTCCTCTATGTTGAAAAGTTTGAGAAAAGTGGATATATTTGCTGTCACAATGTAGAGTATAAGATTTCCTATCATTTGTGCCAGGTCTTGCCACACAGAGTTAATCCAGCTCTGAGCAATCCTCTTTTATTGCTCAGTGAGATAAAACGGACAAACAGAGAAAAACCTTTGTCCGTTCCGCTCCATTGCTTTGAGTGACAGGTTATTTACATATCTCGTGCACTAGCTTTAGAAAGGCATTCTTTTTTAATTCCCACCCACACTCCTTTTCTGAAGTCATGTGGTTACTTTTCTGGATTTTGACCGGATGTTAGTGATCATAGCAGAAGGAATACACAGGAGAAAATGCATGTTGACAAGGGGAGTGTAGAGGTGGGCGGGGAGTCTACTGACATCACAACTCCACCCACCGAGCTCCAGACAACAGATCCGCCCACAGAATCTGCAGTTTTTCAGTTCTTATAACAGACAGAGGGGAGACATTTGACAGATAAGGATACATGCAGGAGGCATCTATATCCTTATAGACCAGCACTATGGCAGGAGTTTAGAAAGGATGAGAGTGGCTTTACATCCACTTTAAGGCTTCAGGAGATGTTCTCATACTGCACTCTCTGAATTATAATCTGGGACAGAGGCACCCCCTTGTAATCAGATGTACAGACTTGGGATGTCAAAGGTTCCGTCATCCCCAAACAGATCTTTTTTTTGGAATATGTTGGTGCTCAACCATTTTTAAAGTGAATCTTTACTTTCCCCATTTCACGCAAAGTAATGTGCCTGACTATAAAGATTCAGGACCCACCTTTCCGACTAACCTGATCCACTGCAAGACCCCCCCAACAAAAACTAGTGTTTCAGGTATGAAGAAACACAGGACATTCCTCCTACCTGCCCAGACAATCGCCACGGCCCCAGTGCTCTCATGTTCGGAGTGTGTTCGTTCAAATTCATTGAAAAAATAGCCATCTTGGGCCGATTGGGACGTGGGAGAAATGTGCTGTCTTTATAAAATGGTTCTATCGTCACAAAGTAAACAAACCCTACTCTGTAAACAAAGAGCTCGTATACTTACCCTTCTGGCAGCCCATGTTTTTAAGCTCAACAAATCACTGACCACCCTAGCGATCGGACTCTTTAGTTGTGTACAATACCTGCTCCACCTGCTGCATGCTTAGGTACCACAGCGTGCCGGTAAAGGAGCAGGTATTCGACACACACAGAAAGCATCTTTTTTTACCTGTGCTGACAGGGCAACTTTTATAAAGTGCAACTGGTACTTCCG
This sequence comes from Rana muscosa, assembly GCA_029206835.1. NCBI lineage: Eukaryota > Metazoa > Chordata > Amphibia > Anura > Ranidae > Rana > Rana muscosa. The sequence goes on along the minus strand of CM055124.1, from coordinate 67,197,827 downwards.
GGTATGTGGGAGCATGTGACCTTCTCCCCCTGCTCACAGTGCTCTTGGGGGGCAGAGGGAGGTCAACGGACCCACAGCCTCAGCATATGACCCAGAATCCTGGGAGTGTGTTGCAAAAGTATCACTGGGTGGGATGGCCTAGCAAGAGACCTTGAACAGGTATCAGAAAGGAGCTTGAAATAACAATAAACAATCACACAATATTACAGAATGTTAAATTAATGTCTAAGGCTCAATGGCCCAGGTAATGGTGCTCGTCAGACAGGGTTACACTAGCTAAGGTTAACCTAATCCACACCCAGAAAGATAACATGAAGATAGCAACACTGCCGGATCCATTTTGGATACTGAAATTCATACAAATTCAGTTTGTTAATTGTGCTATTCTAGTGCTTACAAAATATATGCAACATACAAGCCCTGATGAAGGAGTGTTCAGACTTCTGAAACGTTAGCTGTTTTTTCAAATTATTTAATGAACAAATAAAGTTTCTTTGGATTAATTTGTGGTTTGGCGCTCTTCATAGTATCTTTCTCTCTCTAGCAACAGACTCTTCTTGTCCTCAATGGGCAATATGACAAATTGCCTTTAAAGTCCAGCTGCGAGAAAAAAAAAAAAGGTTTCCCATTAAATGGTGCTGTGCCCATACTGCACGGGTCAACTCCTCATTTTTGTCTAGGGTACTGGTCCCTGTGGCTCCTGACAAACCCCCCCCCCTCCCTCCCCCCGGTCTAGCAGTCTTGTGCAGTGGACCATTCCTGACATCCAAACTTAATAAACAAAGGGCCAGTTTAGTGTCCTCCTTGAGGCTTTAAGGGCCAAACTGTGGCCAGTGGATTTAGAAAACTTTCTGGTAAACAGTGCCCCATCATTGGTTTTAGTGAAAGTGTCCTATTGTTGGGATCAGCGGGAGGGATGATGCCCCATTGTTCTTGTCTGTTGGAGGAATGGTGCCCTATCATTGTTGTCAGTAGATGACATAGTCCCCCAAGGGTCAGGTAAAAGCAAACAAAGGGCCACATCTAGCCCGCCGGCCACAGTTTAGAGACCACTGATCAAGCCCATAAACTTGCTCTGGACATGAGGACATCAGGAACAGTCCACCCCTGGATCGTGGGGGAGTGCCGTTTGCCGGTGGAGCGAAGGATCGGGTGAGTATACAGCTTTCTCTTTTGTCTTGGACAAAACGAGCAGTTGACTCCTGCGGTGCGGACACAGCCCCAATGTATTGGAAAACCTTTTTTTGGCCTTGTGTTGGGCTTGAAGTTATGACACTCCATGATGAAAATTTTGGTAAGGAACTGAGTGGAAATCTCCACTATGTAAAGTTATATCACCTTTGACAGTTGTCTCCAGAACAAGGGTCTCCTTTGGAAGATTTCCTCTCATCCCCTGGTTCTGTGACATCTATAAAGAGCTGGGTTTCCCCTCGGTTTCTTTCTTGATAACAATGATTGCAAGGACATTGAGGTAGGTGGAATCACTCCAGCAGGGGCACAGACAGCAGTAAAACCATAGGAGAGGTTGTAACCTTTACACACTATATAACTGGTTGACTGATATCACCGGCCCATATAATGATATTGATTGATATCACCGGCCCATATAATGATATTATTTTTTTAGGCAAGAAACACAGTCACAACCATGACCATCCTGGAGGAGTATAAAGCTGCTGAACTGTCATTCCTGCTACTTTTTTTATTTTTCCCATCATCCTCTGTTTATGTAAATATGGACCTAGAGGTGACATGCCAAGGATTGCTCCTCTTTTAGTTATTTGTTGTATAGCATGGTTGTTTCACTGATACAGATCATCTGTAGCACAGAGCTTATCCTATCCTGTCTTATCTCTCCTGCAGACGTTGGGTCTAGCTCCACCACATTATCAGGATGTACAGTTTTATGGGCGGAGGCCTCTTCTGTGCCTGTGTGGGCAACATACTTCTGGTGGTCTCCACCGCTACTGACTACTGGATGCAATACCGACTATCCGGATCATTTGCACACCAGGGCCTCTGGAGATACTGCATGGCTGGAAAATGTTCCATGCAAACAGAGAGTATCGGTAAGTAGTTACCTAAAAAAAACAAAAACAATTCCACTTTTCTAGAAAACCTGTGCGGAGTATAGAGGCTGCCATTACTGATCTTTTTTTCCTAAAATGCTATTTGCCTGGCTTTCATGCTCAGTTAATGACTTTCATTGACCACTGACCTAGAAAGAGCATTTGTAGCCAAATGTACCAGAGTGCTTTACCAGTTGTTCCATGTACTTCCAAGTTAGGTTCGCCATCAATTCAGGTTGGCCACCAAATAGATCCAACTAAGCCAGTAGTCTTGAGGCTTGTCAAGAGATAAAAAAGGTCTTCATGACAGGCCTCAGGACTACTGGTTTAGCTGGATCTATTTGGGTTGGGTGGCGTGCCCTAATTAGCAGTTTTGCACAGCAGTCTACGAGTAGTTCAGTTGGCATGAGAACTGTTAGACAAGGAAAGAATTGGTCCTGTGGCCGGTCATTGGGCAGTGAGAAGATTAAAGTAACCCACCTGAGATGCCTTCTAAAGAACCAACTTGACCAGGAAAAGGCTAGGTTGTATTAACGTTTTTGATTGTGTTGATGGTTTTCTTGGGTGTAGGGTGGGATAATTTGCTCTCACCACTTCCGTTTGTTGTGTATTCCCTTATATTTTTCTATATCTCCATTTTCTGTACCCCAGGCCTCCCCAACCTGACCTTTACTTCCATCTTGCATTTCCCTTGGCTGATCCTACAATTTATGATGTGCTTTCCTTATTACTTTGTAAATTTATTGATGGCGATATCCCTCTCATTTGGATTGTAGGCCTCTGGAGTTGTGTTTAGGATAATCCTTAAATTTCGTACTGGGAATGTTCTTGTTGTCTTACCTCTTTGAAAATGTGAAAATTAAGATTTTTTTTACAAAAAAATTAAAATAAAGAACCAACTAGAATATATAAAAGGTATCCATTGGTGTCTACATACACCTGTCTTACAGGGATCCCATAATCCAGAGACATTCTAATGTGCAAATATGGATTTTAGAAAGGAAAGTCTAAGGCTAGCCCACTTTTTCCTGCCTACTGTGTCTCGCCATTGGTCTTTAAACATGGCAGGTAGCCTAACTGGCCAATAGTGACACACAAGCGGTGGAGAGAGAACGGTTTCATGCATGCTTGCTGATAGCCATAGATGTCCCATTCTCTCCTAGAAACCCAAATTGCAAAGTTAGCCAACATCTAATAAGGATCTTTGTCCCTTAAACTTTGCCATTAAAGCAGAGGTCCACACAAAAATGGAACCTCCGCTTTTCGGAACCCTCCCCCCCTCCGGTGTCACATTTGGCACCTTTCAGGGGGTAGGGGGTGCAGATACCTGTATAATACAGGTATTTGCACCCACTTCCGGGCATAGACCCCCACAGAATCTGCGGGGGGTCTACGTCACTTCCGGCCCCCCCCGCTGTCTTCAGGGAGACACACGGTCCCAGAAGACAGCAGGGATAATTTGGATTGCGCAGTGCGACTCGCGCATGCACAGTAGGGAACCAGGAAGTGAAGCCGCATGGCTTCATTTCCTGATTCCCTTACCGAAGATGGCGGCGGCAGCATCCAAGGACCGAGCGACAGGTCGGCCTCGGGTGCCGACATCCCGGGCGCCCTGGACAGGTAAGTGTCCTTATTTTAAAAGTCAGCAGCTGCAGTATTTGTAGCTGCTGACTTTAAAAAAAAAAAAGAAAAAATTTGGCGGACCTCCGCTTTAAAGTCAGGGTTCTTTCAATATTAGCCATAAAAACTTTACATCTGATCAGGGCTTTTTTTTCAGTGAATAGGTTCAAGTACTCCTCTCTTCCACGTAACTCCTGTCTACACCTCCAAGCACTGTCCCTAGGTTGTGCCCCCTACCCACCTCCCAGTGCCGCCCCTTTTAGAGAATACAGAACCAAGTATCATTTTGTGGTGCTAAGAATTGGAATTTGTTGATAATAACAAGAAAAGCAGTAAAGTAGACCCCCTGCAACCAGCAATGATAGATCCCCCCAGCAATAATAGACCCCCGCAACAAAATACCCTCCCAGCAACAATAGATTCACTGCAGCATCATACAGATCCCCTCCAGCCAGTAACAATAGATCTCCCCCAGTAACAATATACCTTCCACAACAAAATACCCACCCAGCAGCAATAGACCCCCCAGCAACAACAGATCTCCCAGCAGCCAGTATCAATAGACCCTCTAGCACCTAGCAACTATAGACCCCCTCCTTAAACAGTAGATCTCCCCCAGCAAGAAATTGACTCCCCAGAAACCTACTACCCCCCTTCCCCCAGCAACAATAGATCCCACACCAGCAGCAATATACCTCCCAAGCAACCATAGACTCCTGCAACAATAGATCCCCCCGGCAACAATAGATCCTCTAGCAGTCAGCATCAGTAGACCCTCCAGTACACCCCAGCCCCCCTTGCCATGACATACATTCAGCACTGGAAGTTCTGAAACTGCGTTCCTGCTGAAATCTGATTAGGATGAAAGTACCTAAGTCATGACCATTTGGGAACTGGCCAGTAAAATCCTGTCTTCCATAAGAACAATCTCCATTGTAGGCTTAAAAAGAGGCTACGCGTCTACATATCCCAGTGTACAGCCAATAACATCACATAATTGACTCTGAGACAGTCATGTGATGGGCAGATCTTCCCATGTGAAGCTATCTTTGTCCCGCTGCATCATGTTCCCGATGAATTTCCTGAGCAATCTTAATCGGCCTTGGGTCAAATTTTGTAATTAATTTTTTGTGGAAATTTGCTGTACAATGCTTGTTGGTTATCTTGGTGAATTTTTGTTCTCTTCCAGCTTATTGGAACGCCACTCGGGCCTTTATGATCCTGTCTACCTTGTCTTGCTTTGCTGGCATCATCGCCGGGATCTTGTCCTTCGCCCACTTTTCCAATTTCCAGAGATTTAACAGATCCTTTGCTGCAGGCATCATGTTCTTCATCTCCAGTAAGTGTCTGCCTTATAATGGATTAATAGATACCATGCACAGTAGCACACCTTAGAAGTATGTGTCAGTGTGCTGCAATGCTATGTAGTGTAATTACTTCCTATAATACACATTTACATTGGGGGTTATTTACAAAAGGCAAATCCAGGTTGCACTACAAGTGCAAAGTGCACTTGAAATTGCACTGAAAGTGCACTTGGAAGTGCAGTCGCTGTAGATCCGAGGGGGACATGCAAAGAAAAGAAAAAACAGCATTTTAGCTTGCACATGACTGGATGATAAAATCAGCAGAGCTTCCCCTCATTTCAGATCTTCCCTTCAGATTTACAGCGACTGCACTTCCAAGTGTACTTTCAGTGCAATTTCAAGTGCACTTTGCACCTGTAGTTTGCACTTGTAGTGCAAAGTGGATTTGCCTTTCGTAAATAACCCCCAATGTGCTGCAATATACCTGCGTTAAAGCCAATCACACAAACACATTTGCTCTGTGCCTCCTAATAGACTTTGCTTAAATAAATGCTGCAGACCCTTTTTTTTTTGCACATTGAGTTGTGTTGACAGTTCTTTCATTTTGAATGAGCAGCCTAATGCAATGTGTCGAAATGCACCAAAATATGTGCATGCGGCCCACTGCGCTCTGTAGGGTAGGAAAATCCGACAACAATTGTCCGATGGAGCATACAAGCGGTCGGATTTTTCGACAACAGCCTGTCATCACACAATTCCCGTCGGATAATCCGATCATGTGTACGAGGCTTTAGACAGAAGTCTGAGTCAAACAGACCTTTATCCAGGGCATAATCTAAAGCCTCGTACACATGATCCAATTTTACGAAAATAATTGTCTGATGGACGTGTTGTGTCGGATTATCCAACCGTCTGTATGCTCCATCAGACAATTGTTGGCTGAATTAACAACAACAAATGTTGGCTGTTCATTCTCACCAACTGTCTGACAATAAATCTGTTACGTTGGATTATCCGATCGTGTGTACACTAATCCGTCCAACTAAAATCCAAAGTACAAACACGCATGCTCAGAACCAATGTTAAACATTAAGCCCAGGTTCACACTGGGCTGTGGGAGTGAAGCCGGGTGAGTTCAGCTGAACTCGCACAATTTCACTCCTGCTTGTCAGTCCCGATTTCAGTCACGATTACAGAGACATCTGTGCGGGTTTCTGCACAGATGTCAATGTGAATCGTGGGCCGAAATCGCAAAAAGTAGTGCAGAAACTACTTTTTGAAATCGGTGCAGCGCCACAGATGCAGCGTCACACCGATTAGGACAGTGTCATTGCTGGCATTTGCTGGCAAATGCGGCCGATTTGACATGTCAAAACGCAGCAGTGTGAACCAGGGCTCAGACAACATTAGCAGAAGTTGCCCAAAGGGTGGCGCTAAAGAGCAGAAAAAAATACATATTTATTTTTTTGGTTGGCTGAAAATGTTGTGCAGTCTGTATGCAGAACAAGTTCACGGCCAACGCTCTACGGACCAAAATCCACGGAAAAGTCCGCTGGAAGTCCGATCGTGTGTACGAGGCTTTACACAGGCTTATGGCCCGTACACATGATCCAAAAATTGGACGAAAAATACCGCATTCGACACGATCGTACGATAATCGGATCGTTAGTACAGAGCTTTCGAGAGCCGATCACGACAATTCATCCGATATTATTCGATCAGGCAAGCACGAAAATTTTCCTCCTACGATCAGTACAGTTGTCGTCCGAAAATACAATACAAATACACTACAACACATGACATCACTACCAATTTTTTTCTTTCTGTTGTACGATAATTTTCGTGACTTAAGTAACCTATTCAATGTCTACTTGCGACGAGTATGCGCAAAAAGTCGGACGATCTGTTGTCCGATTTTCGCATCGTGTGTACGGGGCATTAGGCTAAATGTCCATCAGTCTACTTAAGCTTTCTTGATTAGGGCGGGTGTGCACTGCAGAAACCTCTGCTGCAGTGCTGGGTAATGACCAGCAGAGGGTGAAGGTTCACCAGTTGTTGTAATAGGACACGAGCAAAGTGGGTAGGCAGGACTTAGTCAAGCTAAACCCTTAGAAAGACAGTAGAGGCAAGATCAGAGAGGCACACAAAGCAGGCGTTTGTGCCGAACACAGATAATAACAGGCATCTTGAGCTGTGTGCTCCTAGGCACTTTTAAGAAGTAGCTGACAGGTTCACTTTGGGATTGAATTTGTATTCTCGTAATGGTTTCTGAACTTTCCATAATCGCACTCTTCTAAATGGCTGATTGACTAAAGCGGCAGCCAAAATGAGACATAAAAGAGATGTAAAAAGACCTTCCTGACAGATATAAAAATGTAGTGGACGGCGCGACACATTAAGTAATGTCATGTCTTGTCTGTTAGGGGGAAATAGATGTCTGCCGGTGACACGGCTTGTCTCCCGAGATTAATGTGACATTAAACTGCGCAACAGCCGAAAGCCGTGAAACTGACACCATTTATTTCTGCGACTGACAGACTCCTACAAATGATATTTTGCCATTATTTTACTGAAATGTCAGACGCAAGTTCTACTCTTAAAGTGCTCATCGGGCACTGCTGAGTGCATTAAGAAGTCCTATATCTTCCCTGGGACCTCTCCAAACTTCACCGGAATTACTTTACCAATCCATCGTTAAACATATATATGCACACTCACTGGCCACTTTATTAGGTACACCTTGCCAGTACCGGGTTGGACCCCCTTTTGCCTTCATTCTTGGTGACATGGATTCAACGAGGTGTTGGAAACGTTCCTCAGAAATTTTGCTCCATAGTGACATGCAGTGGCAGGTGCGTCCATAGAGGGCGCAGGAGCGCCGCCCCCTCTCTCCTGCACCCGTCAATCTCCAATAGATAGATTCATGCATTGCATGAATCTATCTATTGTCGCCGCTGCCGCCCCCTATTCAGGAGTCCGGCCCCTTTGTAGGGCGCCGGGCATCTGAATTACAGCGGCGGGGGTGTTTTCGGAAGCGCCTGATTAGAGCCGTCGGCTCTAATAGGCATCCTTATTAAAGCCGTGGGCTCTAATAGGGCTTCCAAATTGGTAAGCACCGGGCGCACTGCTGTGCATTCCCTGCTTACGTAGTGCTGTGTTAGGGAAACAATGTATTCGTTTCCCTAACACTGACCCGCCTCTCAGCCAAACAGGTGCACCGGGTCTGGTTACCCAGTGTCATCTGATTGGCTGAAGTGACAGGCGCTGTGATTGGACGCCTATCAGGCATCCATTCATAGCACAAGAGGACGGGAGAAGACATTGAGGACTCGGAGGGAGCGTGGAGGACAGCGCTGACCCGAGACAGGTAAGTGCCGGCCGGGGGGGGGGGGCGCACTGGCAGCATTTGATTAGGGAAATCTGGCAGCAATTGGTGGGGCAAACTGGCGGCAATTGATGGGGCACAATTGATGGTTACTGTAGCTGCGTTTAATGGCACAGTGGTGGCAGTTCATGGGTACAGTGGCTGTGTTTGATGGGCACAGTGGCTGCGTTTGATGGGCACAGTGGCGGCAATTGATGGCACAGTGGCTGCGTTTGATGAGCACAGTGGCTGCCTTTGATGGCACATTGGCTGCTTTTGATGGGCACATTGGCTGCGTTTGATGGGCACAGTGGCTGCATTTGATGGGCACATTGGCTGCGTTTGATGGGCACAGTGGCTGCATATGATGGGCACAGTGGCGGCAATTTATGGCACAGTGGCTGCGTTTGATGGGCGCAGTGGCTGCGTTTGATAGCACAGTGGCTGCATTTGATGGGCACATTGGCTGCGTTTGATGGGCACAGTGGCTGCATATGATGGGCACAGTGGCGGCAATTTATGGCACAGTGGCTTTGTTTGATGGGCGCAGTGGCTGCGTTTGATAGCACAGTGGCTGCATTTGATGGGCACAGTGGCTGCGTTTGATGGGCACAGTGGCTGCGTTTGATGGCACAGTGACTGCGTTTGATGGCACAGTGGCTACAATTGATGGCACAGTGGCTGCGTTTGATGGCACAGTGGCTGCATTTGATGGGCACATTGGCTGCGTTTAATGGGCACAGTGGCTGCGTATGATGGGCACAGTGGCTGCGTATGATGGGCACAGTGGCTGCGTATGATGGGCACAGTGGCTGCGTTTGATGGCACAGTGGCTGCATTTGATGGGCACATTGGCTGCGTTTGATGGACACAGTGGCTGCGTATGATGGGCACAGTGGCGGCAATTGATGGCACAGTGGCTGCGTTTGATGGGCACAGTGGCTGCGTTTGATGGGCACATTGGCTGCGTATGATGGGCACAGTGGGGGCAATTGATGGCACAGTGGCTGCGTTTTATGGGCACAGTGAGGCTGCAATTTATGTTTTTTTTTTTCAGTTTGTTTGCGCCCCCCAAAAATTTTGAGCACCAGCCGCCACTGGTGACATAATAGCATCACACAGTTGCTGCAGATTTTTTGCTGCACATCCATGATGGGAATCTTCCATTCCACCACATCCCAATGGTGTTCTATTGGATGAGATGTGGTGACTGTGGAGGCCATTGGAGTGCAGGGACCTCATTGTCCAGTGGTGAGATGATTGGAGCTTTGTGACATGGTGACATTATCCTGCTGGAAGGAGCCATCAGAAGATGGGGACACTGTAGTCATAAAGGGATGGACATGATCAGCAACAATACTCAGGTAGGCCGTGGTGATTAAACGATGATCAATTGGTACTAAGGGGCCCAAAGTGTGCCAAGAAAATATCCCCCCCCCACACCATTACACCCCCACCACCAGCCTGAACCGTTGATATAAGTCAGGATGGATCCATGCTTTCATGTTGTTTATGCCAAATTCTGACCCTCCCATCTGAATGTCGCAGCTGAAATCGAGACTCATCAGACCAGGCAACGTTTTTCCAATCTTCTATTGTCCAATTTCGGTGATCCTGTGTGAATTGTAGCCTCAGAGTGGCACCCGGTGTGGTCTTCTGCTGCTGTAGCCCATCTGCTTCAAGGTTCGATGTGTTGTGCGTTCAGAGATGGTATTCTGCATACACACAAACAATCTCCTGCGCTTGGAAGTTTGGTCTCTTAGTGACACAACCAGAGTGTTCCGTAGGGAAGGAAATGACCAGGGATCTTGCTGCCCTCTTCAGAATAATTGGTATTCTTTAAGACTAAAAAGTAAAAGGAAAAAAAGAGGGCGCACCGACCTAGTGCATAACCAGTGGCTAGGTTTATTAAAAATATATAAAAAGATTACAAATACTCACAAAGCAAGTATGAAAATAGGCATGTATAACATTCCATCAATGGGAATTGCCTCCTGCTGGAACCAGACACCAGAGAGTCCAGATGACAGGTGTAACAGCTACGGCTGACGCGTTGCGAAGGCGAACCCTCTTCCTCAGAGCCAAAAAGTGATAGTATCTGGACCCCTCTCTGGACTCTTAAAGCCATGTGTAAGTGGGTGTGAGTGGTCATCAATCTAGAGCTCCACCCACCACAGGTCACTCCTCCTCTCACCCAAAAGGCATGCCCATATGAAGTTAACCCCTCACTGCCCACACTGATGTACCCATCAATACATCAGATAGTATATGCATACACCATGTGATAATGTGTATATGTGCTTCAACTGGCGGAGGATGTATGGCATATATACATATATGGTGGGACGTACCCCTATCGCACAGGCCGTCAAGGACAGTCAATCAATGCTGCCACCCATCTGAATATCGCCACAGTTGCTTCCCGTGGTGCTGAGCTATGGTCCCACCACTCGATGGGACGTGCATTGGCCGAAGACCCGGAAGTGGCGGTGGATGTGCGTTCCACCCGCCACTTCCGGTAACTGAATGCGTCACGTCCGCCCTCAGATGGGCTGGACAGGCTTCAGAGGTTGTCCCGGATACGGAGGCGGGCTTCACACTCCGCATCCGGTATCAACAACCTCCCTATACAAACGCCAGTACCAGCCAGAAACAATGTCCCCGAGTAATAGATCCGCGCGCAGCACAACGTGCACCGCGCAGACCAAAAAAACCGGAAGACCTACATAGCCACCAACACAGCCTCCAATCCATATGGGGTCCTACAGCCACCATAGTAGCAGTAAGCCTCCGCCCCTCTATGGATAAGGAAGTCAGGGTGTGCACAAGGGGGCCAATATAAAATGGGAAAAATAATAGATATTGGAATAGAAATAAGAACAAGAATAGAGAAAAGGACAGAATTAGAGACACTAATACATTCAGCTATAGGGGTGCACATAGGAACACCAACGATACAGAAAGGTCCCACGGGTTTCCCTTGGAATATAGGGGCAATGACCATTTTCTACCTCCTCTGGTACCCAGAGAGGGACTTATAGAGCAGTGGAAAAAAGACCAACGGAATACTCAACCGCAAGGCCCTATGAGAGCCACAGAGTTAGATATGGCTCCGGGGGTTGATGTGACCTCAAACTATGTGGAGATGATGGATATTCCTGTAGTGGCTGGTGCCGCTTTGGAGTCGCCAAAAGAACAACGGGAGCTTTCTTCTAAATCAGGTCAAACGATAGGGAGTCAAAACATGTTGAGGGACATCACCAAAGCCAATGGCACCACCATCACACATAGCATAGAATCAAACAAAGAAAAGTCCTCGTCTTTTTTTGTGGATGGAGCTGCGGGGAAGCTGAAACCCGCAGCGTCGAAGAAAACAACATCAAAACTCCTATCCCCCCCAAATACCAGGGGACTAAAAAGCCAACGAGAAGAGGTAGGAGGGGAGGTAAGAAGTCGAAGAAGGGATCAGAAATAACTGAGGGATGCTCCACCATAAAAATCTATAACCTCTCAAAAAATGTGTTTACAGAAACAGAGTTAGATCTACTTAGAAAAGGTTTAAACTATGCCCCCGAAAGCCCCCCCAACCTCTTTGAGCTCTTTATCGATT